>OVBJ01002676.1:0-16159 GCA_900406535.1 Noccaea bulbosa
GTGCAGATCACATGCCTGCACGTTTCGAGGAGTGGCTTTGGCCACATCGTGAGGCCTTCCGGCGTACATGTGGTAGAACTTTGCCGCCGGAGCTTTGATCTCAACTTCTACCTCAAGCTCTCCTAACAGAGAAGACTCTTGCATCCCCTTTGCCATATTTTCTTACCGGCTGCTTTGCTTTTCTTTTCCAAAAAAGTGCTTTGATAGACTCATGAAATGCTTAAGAGTTTGTAATTTGTATCCCTTTTATAGAGCAAGGAGTAAAAAAACATTTTTTTGACGAATCAGATAAATGATGAAAAATGGTTAAAATTTATTCTTATTGTGATGTCTTTATCTATGAATCAGGGATGTTGGAGTTGTTACTTATATTTGTGATAAATGTGAGTTTTGAATTTTAAAATATATAACTTTTTGGTTTGATTCGTGTCTCATTGATTGATAGGTTTATTATCTCTGAAAATTATATGGATATGCTAGCAAAGCATTGATCTGTGGATGGATACTTTACCATTAGTTTATTCATACTTTAGTGGACTTTTCATCCATATCTGACATTTATCGTTAGAATAATCACAGTATTTTACATTTTATAAACAACCTCTCATAACTACTTCGGGAATTGTTGATATTTTCAGCAAAGAATTAGTCTTTGCATAACATGGATGTGGATCTGGTCTGTAATCCTATAATAAGATTGGGAAGATTTGATTTCTTGATTTTTCGTTAATATCTTACTTCATATTTCTTTATCAAAAAAAAATCTTACTTCATATTTTTGGAGACCTTTTTTGTGTAAACGGCTTGGAGACTTTTCTTTCTCGTATACACATATCTAATGATGACATATATTACAAGATTTTAACATCTCATAACACCACAAGCGGAGCTTAATTAGTTTCTTAGATAAATAACTCATCTACGTACCAAGCATGGAACCAAGTTGTTGTGGAGATAAAAAAAACATAAATAATCCAACAAAAGCACCACAAGATAATCAAAATTTTAATTTGAACCAAGAAGTTTCATTGTAAGGAGGGTTATGTCCAAAAACAAGGTTAATGAGTCACTTCTATGAAAGAAAATGTTGATTATGTGTGAAAAAAATTAAAACACTCATGTTTAGAAACAGAAAAAATATTTTTTAGTGTAAAGTTATCCGAAAGTACAGGAATAAGATCCCTAGAGTATGGAAAGAAATGAGTACAGGAATAAGGTCCCCGGGTATGGAGAGAAATGACGTGCTAAAAGCATCTCCAATATTATGTCAAATTTGTTACTTTATGTAATTTTGCAATAGTATTTTTTCTACAAATATTGCATTTTCATTTTCGCTTCCAAATTTGGCATGAGATTTTGCAATATGCTATTTTGTAATTGAAATTTTATATTTATAAAGTAATCATTTAATTTTTACATAGTTTTAATTTAACAGTTTAATTATTTTTATTATAATTATTTTAATTATATTAAAATATTCATAACTTTATTAAAATATAAAACATTTATTTAATAGAAAATATTATAACATAATCATAATAAACTTAAAAACTAATTTTTAAAATACTGAAATTAAAAAAAAAAAAAAACAGATCTAGTACAACAAATAGATCATTTATGGGAAACAATATTCAAATGGGGATGATTAAATTAAAATGTATATTTTCTATAATTTTTATGTATTGTGATGTATTTTTCTTAATATTGTAATAATAAAATTTTAAAAAATAACATAATTGGGAATGTTTTTGCAAGAAAATAAATAGATGATTTAGTTTATAAAATTTGAAGAAATCATATAATACTAGCAATTAATATTAAATTGAAAAGGAAAAATGCAATAAAACATTGAAAAGAAATCCAATCCTATTGCAAAAATTTTGACATTTACAATGAGATATATCATGAACCAATGTGGATGCTCTAACAGTTTTAATCCTTCCGTTTCTTTTTACTTGTCGTTCTGGAGTTTTATACGCATATTAATAAAACATATTAAAATTTCTTTTATACCCTTTAAAAACCAAGTGACTTTTTGTATTCATGAGGTTAAATTAGAGAATTAATTAGTATTAAAAATTACATTGAAAAATGAAAATGATAACTAAAACGAAACAAAAAAATTAAACCTAGAACGACAACTAAAATAAAACGGAGGAAGTATATTTTAAACATTAAATTATTTTGTTTAAAAGTGAGAGAATCAGTTCCATTACACCAAAGATAGTAGAACAATTAAAAAGAATCTTTCATCTTCTCAAAGATCGGGAGAAACTGATAATAACTGCTGTAAACCGATCGGTAGCGAACGCAAAACATTTGTGGATTGATTAGTCTCAAGCTCTTCTGCATATGTTCTCAGCAATGAGCCAATGACTAGCATATATTATCACTGAAATATTAGGAAGCTTATCCATTTCCTTAATATGAATTAGATTAAAAGTTGAAAACTCATGATTCTTCGTATGTCATCAGAAATTAAATCATCAATAAAACCATAGTTTTTCATAGAAAAGTGAGATTATAAGGAAATCTTCTCGTTCCTTATAAACTTTCCTAAAAAAAGTGGATTACAAACTCATCATTCCTTATAGAAAGTATAGGCTGAAAGTTTTTCAAAGAAATTTCACTAACCTCACGTGTATACCTAATTAGTTTTTTTTTTTTTCTTTTTTTTTCGGTCAGTAACATGCATTATGTAATTTACGTGAACTTTAATTTCGATGGCGCTGGAACGAGAGAGCACACTGTGTCACAAACTCTAGTTAGCCTCATACGTTGGGTTTGACCCATATTTGGCCCATATTTAGCCCATATTTTTAAGCCATGCATGAACTCGAGTTACGTTAGTTCAGGGTTTTGGATCAAACCGGTATCTGACCCGGGAAAACCGGTCCGGGTAACTGCAATAAGGAATATTGATGATGAGAATATGCCGTGGAGTACAGAGAGTTAAGGAAAAAGATTCGTGAGTCATTCGCATCTCTCTTACTCTGATTCTCTCTATTAATAATTTAATATACATTTTCTTTTCCAACTAATTTCTTCTCGAGTTTTTTCGTACGGCCATTTCTCCAGGTTCGATCTCTTTCTCTCTAGCTGCTTCTTAGGTTTTGTTCGAACCGTTACATAGTTGGTTGTGCTTGTGCATGTTGCTCTGCAATCATTTCCTGTAACAAATTTGTGTATGTTTGCTTTCTACTTGACTTCTCTGTTTGAATTCGTTCAAAACGTTATATGATTAAATTTGGAGTTGAGTTTTCTTGGTTGGTTTATTATGTATTAAACAGTCTCGACTCTCGATCGTGGATCATTTGTTCTATCAATGTGTGTATTAAAATTGTGTGGTTTATTAAGTATAAAATTTTTTTGCCCTTAATTCACAGAAATTTGTGTTGAGAATTCTAGGTGTTGAGAATCAAGAAATAAATATATATTTAGAGCGAGACCAGCAAGAAATTTGCTTTTGCTGGCCAATAAAGAGATTTTGGTCAGTGTGGGTCTTGAGAAGAGCCCATGAGCCTGCAAAGTGTATCAAAGTCAAGCAGCGCCCTTGAGGGTCTCCATGGTGTTCATGTCGTCTCTCACTCTCCCTTGTCATACGACCAGACAACACAAGTCGGTGACTTTCAGACCAAATGCAAATCCTCAGACATGGGATCAAATCAGAAACTGTTCATCGAGTATGTTACTTTACATTATTGACTGTGAAACATTCTTAAAACGGTTTCAGTTCCTGACTCTCTGTTTCTCTCTCTTTTACAGACGTTTTTGGCAACAAAGACCTCCATGCCTAAGACCAATCCATTCCTGCATCCACGGTACGGTCAACGATGAATCTTTCCTTTCTTGTTCTTGGGTCTTTTTATCTTTCCAATCTTTCAAGTTTAATTTGATCATATGGCAGGTGACCAGAGTGTGTTAGAAACAGCTGCTAATGTGGCTACTTCGCTTCCTTTCATCGTCCTTGGAATGCAGGCACCGAGGTACATGTTCTCTCTCTCTCTTTGCGTAACTCATTTGTTCAGTCACAAGACAAGGAGATTAAACAACTATGCAATATAGGAAGAATCTGAACATGAAGGCGTACGCAAACTCCTTAATCGGAGTTGGAATTGCATCGAGTCTGTATCATGCCTCTAGAGGAAAGCTGAGGAAGTACCTGAGATGGGTGGACTACACAATGATAGCCACAACAACCATTGTAAGTTCCATCTCCTCCACTCTTCTTCTTAACCCATCTCCAAATCCTTCTTCAGCCTATCAAACCGAGGTTGTGAATACTGGACAGTGTCTCTCGAGGGCTCTGAGGAATGAGAACCCGAAGCTACTAATGGCTGCATCAGCTTTAGCTCTACCGTTTCAGCCTCTCATGGTCTCTGCTGTTCACACCGGAATGATGGAGGTACTTACTTACTTAAAAGCTCAACACTTTCTCACTTCTTGTTCATAAAATCAGCCGAAGCGATGTGAGATGTAACTAACTCAAACGACTTACATTTGACTCAGGTCGCATTTGCTAAAAGAAGCTTAAAGGATCCAGATCTCAAAACAGCTCATAACGTACACAAGATGTCTTCGTTGCTAGGAGGTGCTCTGTTCATAGCTGATGATTTCTTCCCTGAGACACCTTTCCTTCACGCCGGTTGGCACCTCGCTGCAGCCATTGGGGTCGGAACGTGTAATAAGCTTCTCGAGTAGATCAATTTTTTTCCGAAATTGTTTATGGAAAATTTCTATTCTTGTAACAGTGGTTTCTCTGTTACTCCTAATCAGTCGACATAACTAAAAAGCATTGTAGTCAGCAATATCTATGTAAGAACTAGATGGTGTATTTCATGATGTAAGAAAAGTATTGAATTATTGAATGATAAAAGCTTGTTGCCATCAGTGTAACGAACGTTCCAAAAGGAAGAACAATCATAAAATTGATCCAAAGTTGAAACCAATAGACAATTGCAGAAATTAGAACAGAGAGCAATCTTCAATTCAGGAATTCCAAGAAACAGAGCTTTTATTTCAATCGTGAAGAGTGGCCATGATATCTTCATCCCTGTACAACAGGAACCTGAAAAGAGACAGAAAGACAGTGAAATGGGCTGTGGCAAATGGAGAAGTTAGTCTCAGAGGAGTTACGTCGAACAGGTTAAAAGCATACTCTTTCTCTCCGAGCTTGACTTGAGTACCGCCGAAGTCAGGCAAAAGGACATTGTCTCCTTCCTTAACCGAAACCGGAATCAGATTCCCAGCTCTGTCCCTCGCTCCAGGGCCAACTGCTATGACTCTCCCGGAATTCAACTGCGTTCGATCAAATCCAATAAGTTATAAAGGATGAGACTTTTTCAAGGAGCGTATAAAAGGGGATTTTTTTTTTACCTGGGCAGATTTCTCCGGTAGGAGAATGCCGGAGACGGTCTTCGACGGTGGAAGAATCTTCTCCACCAATACACGATTGAGCGTCGGGATCAAACGCTTCGCCATTTTCTTGCTGAGAGATCGGATTACGAAACTTCGATCGGCTCTCTCGAGTTCAGCAAGATTTAGCTTGGTAAAATGAATGTTTTAGGGTCTAGGGTTTAAGCAGAAAATGTTTTGGGCTTTACTCAGCCCAGGCCCATTTGGTATAACTAAAATTATGACGATTATAGCTCATTTCTAAAATCTTGAATTGGAAATTTTGAAAGTTGATGAATTTTTTCTTAGCATTTTTCCCAAACATATATTCCTCTTTTTTGACAAAATTCATTTTCTTTTTCTTCTTGTGTTTTGTTTTGTCCCTTCTGATTCCACGTTTTATGCCAACATTTTAAATAGTCAAATCCATAAGGTTGTTGTTAGAGGTGAAATGAACATATTTCTCTGAACCCGTCACTATGAGTAACAATACAAAAGCCCGGCCGTTTCTAACCCTAGCCTCCTCACGAAAATAGAAAATCTTGAGGAGAAAGGCTACCTCCTTTAGCAAAAAGGAAAGAGCATTAAACCAATCACTCAAATGAAGGAAATAAATCAAGAGAAGAAGGAGATTTCCATACTCGGAGAAAAGAGAATATTCAGCATAGAGCCGCCTTAACTCAGCTATTTAAGGAGAGGTCTTCAATCTTTGAAGACCAAGCCACAAAAGTCACGCAACTCTGCACTCAGCAAAAGCATTCACTCCTCTATTCATTTATTTTCATTTTACTTTCGCATATCGTCTTGTCAAGGTTGTTTGACGAGACCATCTCTTGTACTCAAAACTTCCTCGAGTAATAAAAGTCCGATCTTCCTAAATCTTCCAATCGAAACAGCCCATCAGCTAAACGTGTGCTATTTCT
The DNA here is from genome assembly GCA_900406535.1 of Noccaea bulbosa. NCBI lineage: Eukaryota > Viridiplantae > Streptophyta > Magnoliopsida > Brassicales > Brassicaceae > Noccaea > Noccaea bulbosa. The sequence goes on from OVBJ01002676.1 coordinate 6,318, forward strand.
AGAATCAACAGTTGTTGGTTCATTTGATAAATATAACACTAAGTAAAACATAAAGGGGATTTGTAAACAGAAAATCGATGTCTAAATCGACGGGAAAGTAAGTTTGTAGAAATTAAAGGCAACATGGACGTATGTAAAGCATTTTAAACCACAGAGGTTTGATGTCTTGAAAGTTACAACTACTTTTACGTAGTGATGTCTAATTTAGTTCAAAACTAAATGAATTGACAACGAATTATAAAATATTGATTCAAATTTATTGAAATTAACGAAAAACCAAACCGTGTGAAACTTTTCCAAAACTAGATTCGACTGATATTCTTAGATCTTCACAACCAAAATGTTTAACCAAAAATCGAACAAAGAGTATTATTGGATGACCTTACCTAACCAAATTTTTTGTTTTTGGAGCTTACCTAACCATTCAAAGTTTTTTCTTTTTTTTTTTTTTTTTTTTTTTTTTTTTTAAGAAGGAAATTTCGAAACTGACACTGGTCCCCCAAGTNTTTTTTTTTTTTTTTTTTTTTCTTTTTTTGTAAGAAGGAAATTTCGAAACTGACACTGGTCCCTCAAGTGGGCAAAGAGGATAATCAAGCAACACGCGATCAAAAGCTCAATGTATCTTTTGGGAGGTCCCTAAAGTATGATAAGTATGGGTTTTTTAGATCTCATGACAATAGTGAAGAAATGGATAGGCACTATAGCATAAAGATTCACCTTATCATCCTAGAGTCTAAAGAAGAAGAAAAAAGAGGATCTTGACACTAACATCGTATCGAATCTCATCAACATCTTTACTTGTGTTCCGGCCAAAGCCACCATAAATATAAAGAGAACATTACAAGCCTTGCATCGTGCACCGACCATTTTTTGGTGTGGGGGAGGGGGGGGAATTAGGAGAAGATTCATGAATTGAAACCTAATAAGACAAGCGCCAAGTTTCTACCATTGGTCGGTTAGAAGTTCTTTCTTGCTGCGCCACGTTATTTATACAATTTTCTTTGATTAAGGAAGAAAAAAAAAGTGACTTGTTTCACGTCGATGTTTGATTAGGAAACTATAAATTATCGAAATTTATCACCAAACGAATGGCTCACGTATTTCTGTAGATTCTTTTGTGTTTGATTTTCATGAGTGCTATTTCCTTCTTTTCTTATTGTCAATTGCTCTCGTACGTGGTTGTTAATTCGAACGAAAAGTAAAGTGCTTGGTTTAATTGCTTGATTGTTAAGTCTGAGTTGATCATTGACGTTATATATTGAGAGAGGTATGTACACAGCTTTAGCTATAGATATATTTAGCCATGTATGTATCAGAGTTAGGTTATTGGTAATTAACCGATGTAAGTTACAAGAATACTACCGATTTCAATTCATGAAACGATGTTTTATCTAAAATCGTACATATGTAAAGTTATTCTACTGATTTATCGGACTTGTTAATTTACGTTGAGTTGGTGTCTTTTTCTGTGTTTTCTTGACTTTATTATTGTCATAGCCTTATAGATTTTCTTATTCTATCTGCAGCATCTCATGAGTTGTATTCTTGTCGAATACTCGATTGACAGCTTTTTATATCAATAATATGTATTTTAACGGGTTTAAAACTTTAAACCTGGTAGTGATATAACCAGTGTTATTAAAACCGGACCGACCCGGTGGTCGGACCGGGTTAGACCATGAACCGGATGTCTGGCCGGGTTGGGTTTTCGGTCCGGTTTAAAACAATTAATACGATCAATTAATTAATTATTTTCATTTATTTGTTTTCACTTTTAAAAAGTTTTGACTAGTTATATATGTTTATACTATACATGATTAATTTAAACAATGAAAATAAAAGTTTTGTTTAAAAATCTATAAAACATAATATTACTATATTATAATATGATATTTTCATTATTAATCTTCTTCATTTATAATTATTTTAATCTTTACTATATGTTAAATTACAAGTTATTTCACAAAATTAGGTTTAGTTTAATTTTTCTAATACTATTATATTTATATATATACTTTCATCTCAATTTTTAACTATTTATAATATTTATTTTAAATTTTATATATTTAAAAATAAATAAACATAATTTTTTCATATAACAGAAACACTAGTATTTTTTTTTTTTTTGCTAAATGGTATATATCATTAAAAAAAAAGAAATGTTTAGGTTTTACAAATTTGAAAACCAAAATGCTTAAATACTAATGCTTGCAACAATAGTATTTACCAATTAAATATATATTATGTTCAAAAGACGACAAGCTTATAGAACAGAAGAACAAGAAGAACAATTAAGGAGACAAAAAGGTACATTTTCTTAAGAATCTTGAAGTCTAAACTGTTTTTTATAATCAAAGCAAACAGAAAACAGTTTAATAGGATTAGATTTCTCTCCAATGATTCATTGCACATTTTCCTTTTCAATTTATTATTAATTGCTAAAATATATTACATGTTTTCTTCAAATTTTATAAACTGAATCATCTATTTATTTATTTTTGTAAAACATCCACAATTATGTTATTTTAATTTATTATTATAATATTAAAAAAATACATCACATTACATAAAAGTTATAAAAAGATAGATTTTAATTTAATCATCCCCGTTTGAATATTAACCCCATAAATGATCTATTTGTTGTACTAAATTTGTTTTATGTTTTTTTAATTTCAGTATTTTAAAAAATAATTTATAAGTTTATTATGGTCATGTTATTAAATTTTCTATTAAATAAAAGTTATATATAGTTTAATAGAGTTATAAGTATTATAATATATTTAATTAAAATCATAATGAAAATAATTAAACTGTTATATTAAATTATGTAAAAATTAAAAGATAACTTTATAAATAAAAAAAGTTCAATTGCAAAATAGCATATTGCATAATTTCATGTTAAATTTGAAAGCCAAAATAGCATGATATTATTTTGTAGTGAAAAATGGAATATTGTTATAGTAAATTCTATTGCAAAATAGCATAAAGTGATAAATTATATGGTTAGAGATGCTCTTAAGAATTTACATTTTAGATGAAATCCATCTACACGTGTTTTAAATTTCATTAAATAATTTAAAACTGTAGACGTATAGAAAACTTGTAGAACTCTTTTTAGTCACATTCACGTACTCATGAAGACAAGAACATGATACATACAAAAACCAAAATTGCATCACATCAGAATAGTGAGAAACAAAAAAACATATCAAAGACAAATCCGTATAAGCTGTTTGATGTACAAGCAAGTTGGTTTAGAACAGGAGTTGAAAGAAGGTTGAAAAATAAATAAATCAAAGGACATACCTTATCACCATCTCAACTCTCAAATCGCATTATTATTGTTATATTTTTGGAAGATTGTCACTGGTCATATTACAACTTGCAAGGAGATGGATATGGACCTCTTCTTTTTTCATTATTATTCAGATTTGAGAGACATAGCAAATGACATTGCAGTAACAAAATCCGGTAGTATCATTTGACATTTTTTTTTTTTTTTTTTTTTTTTTTTACTTTTTTTNCCTTTGTGTGCCACCTATTCGTTTCCTATCTTCTTCTCTTCTTCTTTTTTCAATTTTTTATTCAACGCTTTAATTATCTTTTTTTTTTTGGTGGGTAACGCTTTAATTATCTTCTTACATAGGCAAATCAAATGGTATCAATATCATCAGCTTTTGCTCGAAAAAGACCATACAGTCATTGGAAATACCTAAAAGATTATACATACTGGTTTTATTTCCTAAAACTAAAACTACAAAGTAAAACGGTCGGTTGACAATTGTTGTATTGCAATTCTGCAAATAAACCACCACTCAAAAAAACTATATTCTTTTTTTTTACATGTGTGTAATTAATTCAGTTGAACAACTCATTCAAAAATGTTCATTCCATCATAACATTCTTCCCTTTTATGATTTTTTTTTTCTTTCATTTTCAAGAAGAAAGACTGATTGGTTGTGTATATCCACTTATTTATTTTTTAGTAACTGTGAAAAGGTAATTTATTAGTCACCAACTTTATTTGCTTTTTAGTTGCTACTATTATGTTGATTATGTAATCTTTAGTAAAAACGATACTGCTATATAGTCAATTAAATTTCTACTAAATGGAATGGTGTGCATAGTAGATACAGTGTCTTCAAATTTTCTAGCATGTTTTTGTTTTTGTTTTGTTTTTTTTTTTTTTTACAGGGGTAAATCTTAGACCTATAGACGGGTCCAACTAATCAATTGGAGGAGGTACAGCCTGCGGATAGACCCTTTCTCCGGATATTCAAATTTTCTAGCATGTTGCGGTTTAAATTGTCTCTCCTCTCTCGTAGTTTTGTCTATTTTGTTTAAATTCATCAATATACGTGAATAAGTAGGCACATTTGTCGTGCTGCATAATAGATCATTGTTGGCAAGAAGTTAAAATATACTATGACATAATAATCTACTTACATGAAAAAAATGTATGTAAGAGTCTATAAAGAGAGTAAGAGACAATGACTATATATACGAAATTGGCAATTCCCCACAAATGAAAGTGAGACCCCGCTTCAGTTCAATACGTATCAAATTTTCTACTTTCATGATAAAAATTCATTCCAAGGATTCTTGAATAATGCTCACCGCAACTTCCTTTAAAGATAGTATGCACGAATTCACTGTTGACAATATGTGTTTGAGCATTATTGAAAGAGCGGTACCAAAACCGAATATATGAACTCGAAGCAAAAGCAACTACAATTGTTTCGACGGAAACATATTTTTATTTTACCAAAAAATAAACCAACACATTTTTCATTCGAGAACGATTCTCTTCTAAATGACAACTTTAAAAAAAAAAAATGTAGAACACTTTTGTGGTCATTCAAATTTTTTTTTCACATTATACAATACAAAAAAAAAAACTAAATGCGAACGCAACATATTCCCCAAAAAGTTGATGAGTTGTTTAGTGGAGGAATCCAAGAGATTCATGTGCCATGTCCGAAATATGGGTCGTTAAATGCAATTTTTAAACTCTTTTTCTTTTCTTTTTATAAAGACTTATTATATTATATAGCCAAAAAAGATTTAACAATGAATCTTTATGGACGTTTCAGGAATATATCATTATTTATGGGCTGCACATTTCCCAGGAATTAGTTTGATCTTTCCATAGTCCTGAGATTTATCAATTGCAAAACTTATAATTTCTAACCTATCATATTTTATATATGTCTAGAAGAAATTAAACTACAATTGTGGATAGATGGACCAACAAATAGAGTCACGCGAATACGTTCACAAGTGCGCAATGTGCATAGTGCATAGTGCTTCCACGTTGCCCTTCATTCCAAAAGAGTTGGGCATCAGAAGATCCTTTTGGTTTGAATAACTCCATTCACGTCCCGTTACTTTTCCCTTTTGTTTCTTTCTTCTTCTGCTATTCTTTTTCTCTTTTGTTTCTTTCTTCTTCTGCTATTCTTTTTCTTTGTTTTAATTTGATTTGGCCTACCAATATCCATTATAATACTCATTTACTTGTATTATTTGACATCGTCTTCATTGCCCTACCCCGTGACATGGCACACGTTTTCACTGATCATTCTCATTTTTAATTATTTTCTCTCTACACAACTATTTTTTGGAATATAATTGCCACACAAAAAAAAATATATATTAAAGTATGCACTACCTGGCTATATTTTTTTAATGTGAAATGTATTAGTAATATACACATAGGTGAGATGGCAAGTTGAGGATTTTTTAAAATAAATCTCATGTTATTTTTCCTTACAAAATTATAATTACTCCATTTCATTTTAGATGTTGTTCGAGGCTTAATTTGTTTGTTTCATTTTAGTTATGGTTTTCATTTTCTAATATAACTTTTAGTATTAAATTCATAATTTAACATCATATATAATGAATAATACTAAAAATGTTTAGTTTTTAAGCATATAAAAGAAATTTTAATACTTCATTTAATTTATATGCATGTAAAACTTCAAAAAAACAAGTAAAAAAAAGGAATATTATATTTCTTTTTATACTATTATTTTTAGAAATTATACCCTAGTATTTCTTAGCATAACACGCCATGCTATTTGTTAACATCATACGAGAAAACACTCCCTGAGTATTTTTTTACAGAACTCATGAAGTTTTCCGCACCCACCTAAAACAACGTTAAAATGGGATAGAAATGAACAGTGCAAGCCAGAAAGGATAGAATAATTATTCATGAACAAAGTTCTTTCTACTATTCTACGCAGATAATTATAAACGTATCTAGCAACAAAATGCATTTGATAGTTGATACTGTTATATATACCCCTTCAAGGCTTCAACCGTATGTATGTACCGATCATCTTCACCCATGCTCACTTTTTATTCCACTATTTTTTGGATGGACCCAGTAATAATTAGTGGGTCTAGAATCTTCCCGGTGTGGATTAAAACATATCAAAAACAGTTTCAAATTTTAACTCAGTTTGTACAATGGAAGCAATTTTGAAATAAATGCTTTAATTATTTAGTTGGTTATACCCTTGTTTATCTGTGTTCCGACAGAAAAAAGTGCGTTAATAATCGCAATAACTCAAGCTATAACTAAACTAGACAAAATGTGTGAATCTCAGTTGATTTTGTTATAAATCAAGTGCGAAAAACAAAGAAAAAAATCGATTAACTCGTGTGATAATAAATTACAAGCCTTAAAAATCTTATATATACACTTCACAAAATCCAAAAAACTGAAGTATACCGTACTTCTTTATCCGTTTTAGAGTTGGCTCTTTTACCGTTGTATCTGAAATAACAGATTTGTACTCATGTGCTTATTTCAAATATGCAGGTTAAAGTTGTAGCAAATCCGCGCTTGGGAGGAGTCGATCCCTAGCCTATACCAACAGGACAACTCCTCCATTAAGAGGGAGCCACTAAACCACCACCACTTGGTTTGGTTAGAATATCTTCTATTTCTTTTTTATATGTTTGGTTAGATTCTTCATGTTATATGAATATGAATATATCAGTAATTCTTCTAATTTTGGTCCCTTTCGTTTCTTTCACCGAAATAAGGAACGTCCGAAATTGATTAATTATATTAATATAATCTTGATCTGATTCACACGAGAGCATCTTTATTTTTGTTGTAAAAAATGAAGACAATATTCTAGCATCAAACTATTAGTTGGCATATCATATATTCCTTCTGTTCCACATTAGTTGATGTTTTAGAATTTGCACAGATATTAAGAAGAATTTATTATTCACTTTTTGAACTTATTTTTTGGTTTTTTATTTAGTTTTAATTGTGTTTATGAATAGTCTACTTTCCACTTTTCATTCCTGTTTAACGATTTTATTAATGCTGCAACATTTTCCAACGGAAAAAAAAATACTTTGGTCAAGTAAAATACATTTAATGCAACCTAGAACATCAAATAATAAGGAACATCCTAAAAATCTAAAACATCAACTAATTAATGTGGAATGGAGAGAGTATATCACAGTTATTAGTTATCAGTTATCACAGTTATTAGTTATTACTTAAAGTAATACGATAATCATCAATTTATTATACTTTTTTGGCAATGAGGCTGTAATAAACTTTTTTGGAGTATTTTTTTTTTTGGTTTTGGCTTAAAAGCTGTATACTATTGTTGTCTCTTATGTAATTAATTAGTTCATAGAGATCGATTGGGCATGAGAGAACAGATCCATGATAAGTTGTTTATTGTTACATAATAAATCCACATTAATATTCTCTGAAAAGTGAAAGTCATGAGTTTTTTTTTTTTTTTTCTTAACCAGAAAAACATTGTCGAAATGTAGACTAATTTTTATAATTCGTGAAAAGCTAAGTATACTTATCATTTAAAATATCCACATTTGACAAACATGATTAAAATCATGGTGGAGGGGTATAATACCCTACTTCATTCCCCGCTCCATGTTTTTTTAATCAATAGAGACTACCACGAGTTAGTCGGATTATGGATTTCGTTGAGATGGTTTTTAATAATGGCAAATTATTGATGGAACATCAAAACACTGTGTCTGTAAGCATATACAAATATTAGTATTGATATTCTTAACTATTAGTGTGGGCTCGACTCATTGACCCAAATACGATAAGTCTAAACTCTCATCAACTTTTTCTCTTTGTCCGGATTAATGTAACAATTCCTAGTAGGCTAGTTGGTCGCTTCCCTGTTTGTTAGCGATCTCAACGGGTAAAAATGCATTATCATCATTACTCAAACTTTAGAGATAAACATACTGCTTGTACTTTTATTTTTCTTACTTATTAGTTTTATTTTTATTTTTTGAATCTACTTGTTAATTAGTATATTTTACTAACTTGTCATCATTCATAGTTTAGGTATGTATTTGTATATGCATTATCGCAGATTCTCAATGTGGCGAATGTTTACATAACTAAGATAAATTTTTTTTTTATTATTCAGTCGCACATAGAATATTTGTGGAAGATTTGTAGATAGATAAAAATCAATATTCACAGGTAGATAGTAAATAAACGCCAAAAAGACAAACAAAACAGAATAGCAGCTCAGGATTACATATTTATTGTTCTTTTACAGAGACAACAGTACGTGTAATGTTTTCCAAAATATTTTTTTCTTCTTAAATGCTAAAAATGGAGAGGCCAAGATACCAATATAAAATGTTAAAGACCGACCCGAAATAATAATACTCGTGGTTACAATATCAACAAAAAGCCAAGAGGGGAAACATAACACAGAGAGTCACATATATATAATTATAACTAAAATGGAGGTGCACAAGGTGGTTGCTCCGCCGCATAAGAGCACGGCGGCGAAGCTGAAGACAAGACTGAAGGAGACTTTCTTCCCGGACGACCCTTTAAGACAGTTCAGGGGACAACCGAACCGTACCAAACTCATACGAGCCGCTCAATACATTTTCCCAATCCTCCAATGGTGTCCTGAGTACAGCTTCAGACTCCTCAAATCCGACGTCGTTTCAGGTCTTACCATCGCCAGTTTAGCTATTCCTCAGGTACGTAAAAATCCGCCGATGACCCATTTTAGCTTCGACCAAGTCACGACTGCCTGAAACTTTTTCTTTTTTGAAAATTCACTTTTTTTCTCTTTGGTCCTTTTTTTTAAACAGGGGATAAGTTACGCAAAGCTAGCGAATTTGCCTCCAATCGTCGGTCTATGTAAGAATCTAAAGTAAAATTGAATCGAACTATCTATCTACCCTTTGATATTAAGGGAATAATAACAGAGTAAATAAAATAATTAATGTAAATAATAAATAATATACACACACGTGTGTGTGTGTGTTGATATACGTAGACTCGAGCTTTGTGCCACCGTTGGTTTATGCGGTATTGGGAAGCTCAAGAGATCTAGCGGTAGGACCAGTCTCTATAGCGTCGTTGATCTTAGGATCCATGCTAAGGCAACAAGTGTCTCCCGTAGACGATCCTCTTCTCTTTCTACAGCTCGCTTTCTCTTCTACCTTCTTCGCTGGTCTCTTTCAAGCCTCTCTTGGAATCCTCAGGTGATGGTCTATTTACTCATTCTGTTTTTTTTAGCTTTGCATGCACCTACTTATATCTGTTGACTGTTCTGTTGAAACATGTGTTCAGAGGTCAATACTGGGCCTGTGCTAGGTGTTACTACTACCAATGACCAATCTATTATCTAGAGGCAGAGGGTCCATACCTATTATGTTGCGTTTATCTAATCATATTTTACAACATTTTGTATAAGTTCATTTTACCGCAACATTACTTAAAAATAAAAAGTTAAATGCATAGATGTTAGAGCATCTCCAACCCCATGCTAAATTTAGCATATATGCTATTTTAC
>OVBJ01002677.1:0-16153 GCA_900406535.1 Noccaea bulbosa
GCTGGTCCTCTGGACTTGAATCTTTTATACTCAAAGAACCTTTTTATCATCCATCTGATAAAAAGCGTCTACAACATCCGTTGTTTGTGTCCACTACCACCCTTCCATGTGTTATTAGTTACGGAGGATTGAAATCAATTCGCTTCTTGATCCAGACTTCGATGCCACACCACTTTTATTAAAGACGCAGAGACGAAATTTGTAGCCTTTTTTAGCAGCAAAAATTCTTCAGATCCAGCAGCTTCTTCTCCTCAGCCTTGTTAGTTTACTGCGTATCAACGGTGGCCAATCCATGAAACTAAGTCCAAATGTGCGATATCCATTGTTTGTTTCAAACTCATAAGTGTCTATAAGTGTAAATCACTATGTCCACTATCACATGTACATATCTTTGTGTCTAATATCACCTGCTCATGTGTGATTATGTATCTCTGTTAGGTCTTGAAATCATTGCTATGCAGCTAGTTCGGAGAAAAAAATCTCATTCCAGTGATAGATCCAGATTTGGAAGCGAAAACAATTATATTAAATTTGAGGAGCAAAATTAGAAGTTATCTTCAGCAGCCCAGATTTATCCAGATCCAGCAGGTTCTTCTTCATAGACTCTCTATCGTGCTTTTCCTTCGACTAACGTAAAAGCTACTACGGCGAGTTCTTCTGACTTACAAACACAGAGATGGCTTTTCTGGTAAAAATGTCTGGTAAAAAGCCGAGATTTCCAAAACACAAAATTAAAGCAAGGGCACATCTGAAATTTTGCTTCAGACCAAAACACCCAAAGTCCCATAAGAGCAGAAAGTGTCTTTGGCTGTTATTAAACTTTCAAAAAGTGTATTTCGCTGTAATTTTCTCAATTTTATACGGGTTCGGTTCAGTGAATCATATTATTGAATCTATCTGTAACCGAACCAACTCACATTTTGTGTAACGTAAGATGCATGCGCTAAAATAGAGAAAGAGCTAAAAAAAAAAAAGGAAAACACGCACAAAGTCAGGCAGATTTTTGGAATTTCCATTTTTCGGAGACGCTATTTTCTGTCACTGTATATATCAATACAATACAATACAAGAGTAAGTTCTCCAATTATCTCTCTCTACTCTCTCGTCTGATCAAATTAGGGTTTTTTTTTTTTTTTACTTTCTCGATTTCTTGATTTCTGTTGATTTACGAATTGAGTTTTGGTGAATTCGCTCCCAAATCTTTGAGGATTACATACTACTTTCTGGGATTGTCATATTAAAGGGTTTTATTTCCATCGATTAGAGAAATCATGTATGCAGTTAAGAATTGTTAGAGGTGAAACGAGCACATTTCTCTGAGCCCATCGCGATGAGTAACTATACAAAAGCCAGGCCCGTCTTCAGCCTCAGCCTCCTCAAATGAATGGAAAGTCTTTAGGAGAAAGGCACACCTTTGGAAAATAGGAAAGGAGCATTAAACTGCCGACCCGAAGGAAGGAAAGAAATCAAGACAATAAGGAGATTTTCATAATCGATCAAGAGGAGAATATTTATCAAGGACCGCCCTATCACAACTATATAAGAAGAGATCTTCATTCATTGAAGATCATGAGAGAATCCCCGCAAAAATACTGAGAGCATTCACTATCTTTTCACTTTTAACTATAATTCTCGTATTACGTCTCGTCAAGGCTTGTTTAACAAGACCATCTCTTGTAATCTGATCCTTTTTCGAGTAATAGCATCCGTAGTTCCCAAATCTCACTTCAGAAATATCTCGTTGCAAAAACGTGTGCTATTTCTGGAATCAACAATTGGCGCCATCTGTGGGGACTGGGATCACTTCTTACGGATTAAAAATCTCGAAAATTTTCAGACACCAAGAACGCAACCAATGTCTCGCTCCGAAGAAACCTCTCCTGATCGAAACCCTCGTCGCCAGAAGGATCTTCCAGAGAAGAATCCTCTCACCGGCGGGGAAAATAACCTCGAAGAAGACCTTCTCACGCACGGGAAGGATCATGTTGATCTCGACAAAAGCCTTTTGCGCAACGAAACAGGATCGTCCGAGCATGGAACCCCTTCGCCACCTGCTCGTCGCACTTCCAAAGCAAAGGCCGTCATGCACGAGGACCTCGTGGAAACGATCCGAACTACCATGAAACCATTCTCCGACGAGTTCAAGACGATGCGAATCTAGCAGAAAAAGACGCAGGAGTTCATCGACTTGATGGCCTCAGACGACGACGAGCTGACGCCGACTCGTCAGCTCTCGTTCGACACGCCGATAAGTCAAGCCACGGGGACCACGGCAGCAGAAGCACCTGCCAACCGAACAGGAACGGCGAGCCAACCCTTTCGAACCTGTAGGCGAATCAGTTCCAAGCTCGACAAGATCAATCGTCGGCTTGTCGAGTTCAACGCAAAGGGGCATCTCGTCACAAGCTCCATACCAGAGTTGACGAATGTCCTTGCCGATACCCGGAGAGTCCGCTCACGGCAAAGATTCGCAAAATCCGACTCCGTGAAAGGGTCCAACTAAAGATCGAATCTGTCTGCCGAAAGCGAAGATCCAAGGAAGTGGTTGACAGTTTTCAACCTCGCTATGACAAGGAAACAATACGCCAATCCCGAAGAGATAGAGGATAACCATTACCAAGTCGGACGGTTTTCTAACCTCCCCGCCGAGTCGATCGATAACTTGGGCGACTTGACAAACGCTTTCTTAAAGCACCACTCCATGAACATGACTAGGATGACCCGAAACATGTTCACCATGACGCAATCTAAAGGTGAACCCCTACGAAATTTGATTTAAATATTTAAGAAAGCCACAATTGACCTCGGCGACATGCCAGATAACATCCCGCTAGAGGCACTTCGCAACGGCCTCTGGTACAATTCCAAGTTCAAGGAAGCCCTCTCACTCAGACCATCGACAACTCTGGAAGACGCGCTCCACCGGTCGCAAAGCTACATCTTCCTAGAGGAGGACAATGACTTCTATGCCGAGAAGAATGGCGAGAAAAAGGTGAGCGCCGCAAAACCCAAGGAGGAAAATCATGAGTCCCGACAGAGGCCCGAGGTCAAGGGATCCCTCTCCTTCGCCGTTGACGACAACCCCGAGGAGTGCTGGAGTCCAGTAGAATAGCCGCAGGCACTCGCCCTATCATCATCATCTCGTCCTATAATTGCCGGCCCGGACAATGATAGCAATCACAACCTGTTCTGTAGCTTTCACGGACGAACCGGCCACGCAACAGAGACCTGTAGGCACCTTATCGGTTGAGGAAGTACCGGAAAGGAGCCATTGTGGTAGAAGGAGACCGATCCCAAGGCAAATATTTCGTGCCGAAACCAACCAAGGCGGGCTCCAAGGAGAAACGATCTCGTCAGTTTCGCCCTCGAAAGCAAGGGAAGGCGAACCCTGGACCCACACCCGAGAAGAGAGATCGCGACCATCCGGAAGATCTACCGCCTCTGCCGAAGCAACAGGTCAACATGATCATGGGAAGCCTCTTAGATAATGATGATTCCATCTCAGCGATCAAGGAGTACGAGCGAAAGGCCGTCGCGGCACAAAGCTACCTCTACACTCACCAAGACGAAGAAGTACAGCATTACTCATATATCCGTCAGGACGCAGGCACAATATCCTTCACTGATAAGGATGCGGATCTGGATTCCCCGCATCTCGACCGACTCGTGGTCAAAATACAAGTCCACGATTGCGACGTGGCAAAGATATTAATCAACACCGGGAGCACGGTGAACCTAATATTCAAAGAAACCCTAGACTGGATGGGAATTTGAAGAAGAGTCTATCAAACCAGCATCTCGAAACCGTTTTTAGTGTCGGCACCATCCACTTATCTGTCTATGTCGGCGGAATCTCCAAGCTCGTGAAATTCACCGTCATAGACAAACCAGCCATATACAATGCAATTCTCGGCACATCATGGATTCACAAGATGAAAGCCGTCATCTCGACCTTTCATCAATGTGTTAAATTTCCAACATCCTTGAGAATTTTCACATTACGTGGAAACCAAAGAGTGTCGAGATCTTGCTTCCTTCGAGAACACCAACTTCGTTCTTCATCTTCATGCATGGTTAATGAAGAGTTAGATCCACGGCTCCCATATCACCGCAGACCAAAACCCGATCTCGTCAATCAAGTCAGCATTGATGAGACAAGATCGGAAAGGTGTGTCGGTATCGGCAGCAACCTCGACACCGACATCAGAACCCAGCTAGTGACTCTATTGAAGGAAAACATGCATCTCTTCGCTTGGTCGATGGCGGATATAAAAGGGATAGACCCGAGGATCACCTTACACGTGGTTAACGTCGATCTCACTTACAAACCAATCAAGCAAAAGAGACGCAAGCTCGACACTGATAAAGCTCAAGCAGTTAACGAGGAGGTTGAGAATCTATTGCAAGCCAGATCGATCACCGTAGTGAAGTACCCCGATTGGCTTGCCAATCCGGTCATCGTCAAGAAGAAGAACGGGAAGTGGAGAGTATGTGTGGACTTCACCGAGCTGATCAGCTTGCCCGAAAGACAGTTTTCCACTCCCGCATATTGATCGTCACGTCTAAGCAACGGTGGGAAACGAGTTGCTTTCTTTTATGGACGCATTTTCCGGATACAATCAAATATTTATGCTCCCAGACGACCGTGAGATGACCGTTTTCATCACTGACTGCGGCACATATTGCTATAAGGTCATGCCCTTCGGCTTGAAGAACGCTGGCGCTACTTACCAAAGGCTGGTCAACAAGATGTCGGTAAAGTCTGCCAAAGCCCATAATAACATCAAGCACCTACACGAATGCTTTCAGGTCCTGACGAAGTATGGAATGAATCTCAACTCGGCGAAGTGCATTTTCGCCGTTACCTCCGGAGAATTCATCGGCTACAACGTAACTCAGTGCCGAATCGAAGCAAACCCTAAGCAGATCTCGGCAATCCTCGACCTACCATCTCTAAAATCCGCAAAGGAAGTCCAGAGGCTTACTGGCTGAATCGCCGCGCTGAACAGATTCATCTCGCATTCAACTAATAGATGCTTTCCCTTCTACCAGCTGCTCCGCGCCAAGATGCATTTCCCATGGGACAAAAAGTGTGAAGACGCATTCAACCAGCTAAAGAAATACCTCACCACTCTGCCGGTCCTCACGAAACCCGAAGAAGGCGAGACACTACTCCTCTACATCGCAGTATCTAGCACAGCTGTCAGTGGCGTACTTGTTCGAGAGGACCGAGGCGAGCAAAAACCCATCTTTTATGTCAGCAAGACTCTCAACGATGTCGAGACGAGATATCCCACTCTTGAGATGCTAGCTTTAGCGGTAGTCATCTCGGCAAGGAAGTTAAGGCCGTACTTCCAGTCACACACAATCACCGTCCTCTCCAGTCAACCGCTGCGATAAATCCTTCACGGCCCAATTCAATCCGGTCAGATGGCGAGATGGGTAGTGGAATTGTCAGAATACGACATCGAATACAAAGGCCGAACTGCCACCAAATCTCAAGTTCTCGCCGACTGCATATCGACGGAGCTTCATCCAAGCAAGGATCTGGCATCGGCATCCGCCTCGTATCTCCTATAGGCGAGATCCTTGAACAAGCCTTCAAGCTCAGCTTTCCAGCATCCAACAACGAAGCCGAATATGAGGCAATCATTTCTGGACTTCGTCTCGCAAAGGAAGTTGGAGCCTAGCATGAGCACACATTCTTCGATTATCAGATCATAGCAAAGAAATTTAGGGGAAATTATGATGCTAAAGACGACCGCATGGACGCATACCTCAAGGTGACGACCAAACTATCCAACCAATTTAAGTCATTCGAGTTGACCAAGAAGTCGACGTACTCGCTGCCTTAGGCTCGAGAACCGACTCGGCTTTGCGGCGAACGATCCCTGTCGAAACAATCGAGCAACAACGCATCAAACTTCCCAAATGAGCATTCATCATGGCGATATCTCGACCGGATGAGGAAGACGAGCCGATGACTTCCGAACCGAAAGAGGATCAACCTCGTCCATGGCAAGACGAGATCAAAGATTATCTCGTCAACGGGATGGTTCCGGATAATCGTTCGGCGGCTCGTCGATTGCGCCACAAAGCCGCCTATTACTTCCTCCAAAATGGTGAATTGATCGGATGGACCGCAAACAAAGTCGTCCTGCGATGTTGCGACGAGGAGAAAGCAAAGAACGTGATGATCGAGACCCATGGAGGAGCCGGAGGGAACCACGCAGGCGGGAAGTCTCTCGCCTCCAAGATCAAGAAGCACAGCCTATTCTGGCGCAAGATGATCGAAGACTGCCAGAATCACACCGCAAGGTGCATCCCCTGCCAGCGATACGCCCCAATCATAAATGCTCCAACTCAGGAGCTTCAAGCCTCCGTTCCGGCATACCCCTTCATGCGCTGGGCAATGGATATCGTCGGTCCTATGCCACGATATCGGCAATGTGCCTACCTCCTGATCGTCACGGATTATTTCACCAAATGGGTAGAAGCTAAAGCCTTCAAAAACCCCACATGTTGCAAGCCTGCGCCGATCTCTGATGCCCCAGAACCCGACATGGAATGACGAGGCCCTTCACGACAATCTCGTCCATGCTGAGGAGTTAAGAGATTGTGCCCTCTTGCGCATGCAAAACTACCAGCAAAAAGCAACAAGGTATTACGCCAAGAAGGTTCGCAACTGCCGCTTCGTACTGCACGATCTCGTCCTAAAGAAAGTCCACGAGAGCACGCATACCTCGCACGACATTAAGCCATATAGGCAAGAACAATCGCTATCTTGTTAATTATATTCGACTTAGCAGTCGAAGGTATAATTCGAAATTCTAGACTTCACTACAAGAAATCGTGTGGGTGCTATCATTTATTTTAGTTGTTTATATCGTTTCTTGAATGATATAAATGAATTTGTATCATTTATATAAATGACTCTGGAAGTGGCGACTATAATACTTTGTGTTAATAATTAACGAATGATGCAATTATTTTTGTCATTTATTATAAGTGATACTAGTAGCAGGCCCGCACAGCAGTGCAGTGCGGGATTACGTCTTTTTTTTTTTTTTTTTTTTTTAAAATNCATGTGTTAATTTTAGTGGGCTGATATAACATATAATATTAACAAATTGATATCACATATTATAACAAATTGATATAACATATTGATATTAACAAATTCGACCTTTAAACCGCAGACGCGCAGTGGTACGTTATTTTTCATTTTAAAAAAAACTAATACATTTGTTCCTTATTTGATATTATGGTTAGATTTAGATTTGTGACTTCCACCAGAAACCTGAACCCAAACCCGAACCTGACCCATAAAACCAACGTTCAAAAAGTCGTTAGGCGTTAGTCGGGCGGTGAGTGCGAGATTTTCGATTTTTAAAAAATCGGAAATAAAACGGGGATTAGTCGGAGAGGAATTTTGACTATATTTTAATAGTTTTAATAATATTTTGTTTATATAGATGATAAGATAAAACATAAATATGAAAATCATATATTTTAAAATTAGTTATACATTTTTCCCCACTATACATCTCATACAAAAGTTTAGCTGGATTTTAATGTGAATTACTGAATTAACTAGATCCTACGTATTTACTATTCAGCGAGTAAGATGACATAATTTTTTCTTTTTTTGCCACAATTTCTTTTATATTAAAATCCAAATGGGCTAAAGAGTGATACAATGGACTGGACCCAAGATTAGACCCAAGATTAAAACACACATGTTCAAAAAGAAAAGACCCACGTGGAGCAAAGATAAGACTTTGGACACTCCGCCAGGCACCAATTGCAGCACCGAGAAGCATCGCCGTCATCACCTGTATCCCAGGCCGGAATTTCTTCACAGCATTGCTTTCGATCTCCAAATAACAGATATAATTCAATTACAAAGAATTGAATCGGATTAAGAAACATATCGGAAATACGCACTGTTTTACCACAGATCCGAATCTGAGAGTGAAGAAAATTTGCTCCACGAATCAGCTTTTTGGAGCTTCCATGGAAGTCGCGATTTTATTAATTCCCCGGTTTACGCGGTCGATCCACGATTGACTAAACAGTGCACCGATTTATGGAAATCGCCTCGGTGAGCATCCGACTCCGATTTTTGTTCCGACTAGTCGGAGAAAGCGTCGACTTTTCGAACACAGCATAAAACATGAACCAAATCCGAATCAAAACTAAAAAAAAAAAAAACTGAAAAGTTTTTATATCTTTAAACCTGAAAAAACCCAAATTCGAACCCATACGAAAAATTTTTAAAACCCAAAAAAGGATCAATATCAATAAGTCTAGTGCATATATTTGATTTATAACGTGTACAACATTTATGCTCACATGTACATACTAATTTATATAATTAATTTGCCGTTAAAAAACAGAAATAGGTTAATTTATAAAAACAGTAATGGATTGTATTAATTTATATAATCAGTCTGCTGTTATTAAATGATAGGATTTCATTTTTTCAAATCAGATTTGTATATTAAAATCAATGAACCAAATAGTGAACTGATGGTTAAGACCAAACCAATCATTTGGTTGAGTAATACCACTTTCTTCTTGCTTCACTTTTTTCATGTGTTCTAAAACTCGTTAGTCGGGCGCTTGATCTAAGCCTAGTAAATCTGAAAGTATTCGGGAAGTAATTTTTTTATACTATTAAATATATTATTAAACATTTTTATACATGTACATAGATTTCTATACAAATGATCAAAAACTTAAGTCCTTACAAAATATCTAATTTAATACTAAATCGATTCATCTTGATTTTAAAAACATACAAAATAAGCAAAACCAAAAGATTGGATGGTAAATTCTAATTTACTCCTTTATATAAGGACTTATTCAAAATTTGGTTTTGTAATTTACTCATTAAATAAGGATTCCTATGCAATTTAGTTTCTCTTCCCCAAAATATCTTTCCTCTTCATCTTCTCGAGCAAGCTTGATGCCTTCATCAATGGATCCTTCAATTTTTATACACAGTTTTTTTCTCACGAACACCATCTCTCTAATTCCCATTAATCAACAGGTAACTAAGCACAACAACAATACAACCACAAAGAAACTTAGCAAATATAACAATTCCATTCACATAAAATCGCTAACTCAAATGAAGAAAACGAAAGGGAATTTAACCATACCCATATACCATCTGATCAATCCGCTTCGCAAACGACGCCGTAGATGCCGTAGAAGAAGAGAGCAGAAACCGGAGACTAATGAATAAGGAGAGACTCTGGTTTTCTTTGATTTCCCGAGAAACTGTGGCGTACGAAATTAAGGTCTCGACTGAAATTGCCGGATATCTCATATTGGTAAAGGGTCGAGCTTTCCGAAAGGATTCCCCGTCGCTGTTCTGTGTGACCGGTGATATCCGAACGGCGTCGAAGCAGTTTCTGTTTTTTTACTATAATTAAAACATATATTTTTCTTTTACCAAAGTCGTAGAAAGCTGGCACATAAACCATAGAAATTAAAAGGATCGATTGTTGGTTTAATTAAACCAAAGATTGGTTTGATTTAAGTGACATGAGATCCGCGTGTGACATGAGATCCGCGTCCTATGTATTCAATATATTCGGGTGAGTTTTCTTTTTCTTACTAAATTAACCCTAGATATACCTGTTTCCAAACAGATTTTGTTCATAAAGAATGATGATTTTTTTGTCCAAAAACAAATATGTACTTCTCAATTAATAGTATAGAGATAAATATGTATTCATGGTGAAAATAGTATCATTCAAAATAAATAATATTAATATTTGTTTCATTTACGATAATTGATGGGAAAATTAGTATCAGTTTTTGTAATTGATGTCATAAGTTGTATTATTTAGCCCTAATTGATGTTAGTATTTGTATCATTTATGTAATTGATCTTAATTTTGTGTCAGTTTTATAGAGGATAGTAAGTAATGATTTTTGTATCACTTTTATCTTATATATAGTTCTAATTGTTTTTTTGTGTCATTTGTAAACCACATGAATCACTTTTGGTAAAAATAATTATTTCAAATTTCTGAAACAAAATTAAATTTATTAAATATTAAAAATAAATAATACATTTCAATATATTGTTTAAATGTATAAAACAAAAAAAGAGAAAACAAATAAATCCAGATACAAAGATGAATTAAAATACTACGTAAAAAAATCTGAAATAATACTATTCTCAACAATTCAGTCTTCACTAACTCCATCTCCTCTTCCCTGCCCAAAAAAAAATAACATTAATTAATATCACATCCATATATTAGATTACACAATCAATCTGCATTATGAGTAACTACCTGAGAAATTTGAGGGTTTAGTATATTTGAATAAGCTGCCTACATGATTTGTTTACAATATTAAGTCTCTATATATTCACATATATAATCTGCAAAGGGAAGTATTAACAGTCGTATCTGATCGCTGGTTTTATTTCCAAGTAGCAGTTGAATAATTTCAGTTAAACTTTCAACTTGGGTTTTCATCGATGTCATATTTGTCTTCATTTGAACAACTTCAGCATTAACAGTTTCATATGCCTCAAATCTTGCTTGGTTGGAACACTTGATCAATTTTGAAGGCGTCAGTCCGCGACCAAGACAAAGTATTATTCCTGAATATTTTGGACCAAACACTTGAGAATATTCATCATTTTGGTTCAACAAAGGAGTAAGCATGTGACACCCCGCTCCCTCCGGTCCAACCAACAAACCGGGAACCGAGCGGAGTATCCAGTTATTCTCACTTAAGAGACATAACCTTTCATGGTCCCATCACTTGGTTGTCCGTTTTGCAAACCGCACCAATAGATAAAGCAACATAAACACTTCCGTCCATCCTAACCTGAAAGGAACGGGAAGGGAGGGGATGAGTATTTTAGAATACCCAGGAGGATGAAGCTATACCCTCGACTTACACTTCTCAAACCCGAGATCACAGAGCCTCGGCTAAACAAAGCATCACACAAAGTCTAGCAACCTAGCTCAACACACAATACCGATAACCAAATTCACTACTAACTTGCCAACTTAAACGCAATACACCAAGGTAAAGTCTCTAACAACCTAGCTCAATAACACACAGCATCACACACTAAATGGAGATGTATCTTGCCCAGCCAAGCTCACCCATGTAGGTGCCCAATACCGGTACCGAAGCCCATGGTCTTTTGCTCCTGTAACTCAACACCATGTTCAACACATGAACAACACACACACGTTGTACTCATGACAACGCACACAACCGGTAGCGCGTGCGCAATGCCCTCATGACACCCACGGTCACTACCCCGAGGCCTTATGCGGTGGCTATCGCTGCCCCGCCGGATATACTGACGGTCCAGTCACTCGTCAGTGCGCCATGGCCTATGCTGCGCCGCATATCGAGCCATACCAACGTTAGGCCGTTACCCTAACCGATGGTGTCAGGTTCATTTCTGTCTAACCCCCGAGACATGCCCACATGGCTTCTACACACAACAACATCATCAACACGTCCTTGGTCCTATCGACCGTGACCCGTCTCCGTTCCACACAACGCAACATGCGTAACGACGACAACAACAACAATGACTAGAAGTGAAAGTAAGCTATAATGAACACTTAAACGGAACAAATACACAACCTAACATCACAAGAAGCCGGTTTAGGTCCTTAATCCTTTATCATAAACTAGGTGATAGAATGCACACATCACAACGTCATAATGCAACAGTAACAATAAATTAGTATGCAAGCAACAATACAACTCATGCGACCAATAGCAACAAACATAGCCATGCAACTACTAACTCATTCACGTGACCGTATAATGCTACACGTCATTGTACTTCAATAATCAATGCAATCATGAGCACGAGTAATAACAGTCATACAGGAGCTTAAGTAATCGAACTAACAACCTACGTGAAGCACACAACACACGATCAATCAAAAGGAATATCACATAATAACATCAAGATGACTTGCATAACAAGCAACAGTGAATGCACATGAGCCTATATGAATCAATTCACTTCTTACGTGGAAATCTATATGCAACAAGCAATATACGCTAAGCTTAAACTCAGCTAAGGAAACCGAAGAATGAAAAGCCTAAGAAGAACCCATAACCCCATCCTCACCTTGCATAAAGCAGACGAGCAACGGCGGAGAGATGCGGCGGCAACGCATGCACCCACGGCACCGGATAGCACACTGGTCTCGGCGGAGGAATGAGAAGACGCGACGGCGGCATGTTAGCAAAGGAGTAGCACGTCGGCGGTGCGTACATCCTCGGCGGCTCGCTCATCCACGACGGTGGGCGGAACATGGATCTCGGAGGCGACGGAGAGTGTTAATACCGCGACAGTGGATTAACATACTTTTATGTTTGAGTTCGAGACCTGCATTAAACTTGTTCCCTGAATAGTCATTCGGTCCCTTTCCATGAGCTCTTGCGAATTGCCTTGATCTAGTCCTTTCTTTTATTGAATTTAAATCGTCATTTACATTCGTTACATGTTACTAAAATCGCAAACAAACTATTCTTGTCTTAGCTCTGTTTTAAGTCTCGTAGAGTCAAAGTGTAGCACTGGTCCTCTGGATCTCGAATCCTTTATAATACATCATCATAATCACTATACACGTGCAGTAGAATAATGACTCTATTTTTAGTGTACCATTACCTATAATACAAGACCGTAACTTTTTCTACACTAACTCAAGAAAAGAAAAAAAAAATCATGGAATTGCAAAGAAGATAGCTATAGAACACATAATGGCTACAAAGACAGAAAATCATTGCAGTCTATATATCCAAGACAGTACATTGCATTGTGGAGAAAATATCAGAAACTTTTGTAATTGACATATAAACGCCATATTTTATGTAAACATAAGGCTAGAAAATGATCTAAGATTCACAAAATATATATTAGTGAGTTCTTAACTAATCTATTAAAGATTCAGAAGCCAAATTAGTAGATCTCAAATCAAGCCGTGTACAAATAATAAAGAGCTTTGATGTAAGCTAACAGATGATCAATGATTCACAAGCTATATTCATGAGTTCTTAACTAGTCTATCAAATATGTACAAGCTAAATTAGCAGATAGCAAATCGATTTGTGAACAATAATTCAGAGTTTTGATGTAAGCTAGTAGATGATAAAAGATCCAGAAGCTATATTCATGAGTGCTTAACTAGTATATCAAAGATTTACAAGCCAAATTAATTAGCTACTATCAATTCAATCCATGAACAATAATTCAGAGTTTTCATGTACTGATGCAGTCGGAAAACCCTAGGATTAGCAAGCACTAAACCTAGATTGAATTCAAGTTCACAAGCGATGAACTTGAAGAGAAAACTCTGAAAATCCACCATATTAGAGAAAAGTTCTCTGTTTTGATTAATTAGAATAATAAAATATGATATGCCTCATGGCTACAACTTAAAAATGCTTAAATAGCAAAATAAAACCCTTGAAAATATCTAAAACCGAAAAGAAAAAACATAATTAAAGAAAAATGGAAATTTGTGTAAATCTCCTAAATATTTCCTACATCAGTCTCTTCCACCTCTAAAGAACTCGATCTCGAGTTCTCTTCTAGATTAAGAATCTCAAATGCATGGTATTCATGACTGCCAGCCACATTGAAAGTATTATAAATGTTTATGTGCTCTGGGAGAGCCACCACGTAAACATTATCATTGATCTTCAGCTGCACATTGAAATGACCATATTTGCTATGTTGGAGCTTATTATGCCTGGAGTTCCTTTCTGGATAAAGAATCACATCCTCCTTAAAAGGCTGACCATAGTTGCTAGATTGTGCATTGTTGTGTGTAACAACTTGAAACCTATTATTACGGAGGAACAAAACTACATCATCATCCTCTTTAAAAATGTTGGTTCTCTTCTTCTTCCAACATTAATCATTTTCTTCACTTGTTCATCTGCAATCG
Organism: Noccaea bulbosa; assembly: GCA_900406535.1. Lineage (NCBI taxonomy): Eukaryota > Viridiplantae > Streptophyta > Magnoliopsida > Brassicales > Brassicaceae > Noccaea > Noccaea bulbosa. Next base: position 13,965 of record OVBJ01002677.1, read on the forward strand.
ATTTCTTAAAATCTTTGTAGTTCACTAGCACTCCTTTTGGAACTTCTGTCTTCTCCACTTCTCGAACTTCTGTCTTCTCCACTTCTGGAATTTTGTAGGATAATGAAGTATCTAGCTTAATGTGAAAAACATGATTAATATGTAGATTATGTTGATCAATCTCTTTCTCTATGAAGTCTTCTTCACGAGAACTAGATTTTTCAATAACAACAACATGATTGCTCTCATCTCTTAGAACCCTAATTGAATCTCCTTCTCTGTTGTTTTGCTGATTTTTGCCGGCTTTATTCAATCTTTCTATTAACACCTTCATGTGATTGCTAAAATCAGTTGCCGCACTATTGTCTTGAACATGTTGAACCCTAATTGGTTCCTTTCCCCTATCTTTTTTCCCAACATTATTAATCTGGTTGGGTAATGCCACAACCTGATTAGTTAATGTGGTCACCAAATTTGTTAGGTTTTCGATAGCTGCCGTTAAACCCTTCAAATCTGCTCTGGTCACCTGTTGATCACCCATCGCTAATCAAGTTTCGAAAAGAGAAGGAGAAAGCCTTGCTCTGATACCACTTGACGCAGTCGGAAAATCCTAGGATTAGCAAGCACTAAACCACAAGCGATGAACTTGAATAGAAAACTCTGGAAATCCACCAGATTAGAGAAAAGTTATCTGTTTTGATTAATTAGAATAATAAAATATGATGTCTCATGACTACAATTTAAAAATGCTTAAATATCAAAACAAAACCCTTGAAAATATCCAAAACCCAAAAAAAAACATAATTAAAGAAAAATGGAAATTTGTGTAAATCTCCTAAATATTTCATACATCATGAGTTCTTAAATAACCTATCAAAGATTCACAAGCTAGATTAGCAGATCTCAAATCACAAGCTACATAATCAGTTTTCAAAGCCATGATATTGCGGCTTTAAATCTGTAATAGATTTCAAAATCATCTATATTCAGAGTTAGCACAAGGTAACCACTTTTATAAAAGGCACTAGTTGTACCATTTTCGCTGTCGAGAAGCTGTAAATTCTCTTCTTTTTCCCCCAACTCTCCCAATTCTGTAAAAACCCTAAATCCAATTACAAAGATCGTACGATGTAGGAGATATCTCCTAAATATCTCCTAAATATCTCCCAATTCTGTAAAAACCCTAAATCCAATTACAAATATCTCCCAATATCTCCAATTATCTGCAAAACATAATTCTCTTCTTCTACTCGAACCCGTACGAATCAGCGATCGTGTTGCAGAAACCAAACTCGGCGACAACATATATAGACGAAGAATTAAAGGAACAAAATAGCAGAGATGGAGATGACGAAAGATAAGATCTGATTTACAATACTATATATAAAAAAAAAAAAAATTGCAAAGATAATTTGACTACAAAACTTTAAAGCTATTTCTTATGCGGGTGAATTTGGGTTTAAATTGAAGGGCTTAAATTGAATCGACCAATTCTTGAATTTGGGTTTATAACTAAGAAATTTGGGTTTCTAATTTACTTGAAGGGCTTAGATTGAATCGACCAATTCTTGAATTTGGGTTTATAACTATTTCTTTCGCATTAATCTAAAACCTATTAGGTAAAATATATCCTCAAAAAGCCAAATGAACTACAAAGCATTGTGTTTTTAGTTTTACTTCACTCCATACAACCAAAACAAAATAGATTATAAGCTCAAACACACGATGAATTGCTTCTGTTTCTTCCTTAATTACTAAGCCGAAAGCATTTGGATATGCTTTAGGGTTTGGGTGTCACTTTGATTTCATTAACGCTTTTGATTAAACTTCTGTCGCTTAGATTTTCACAACAGTCTAATTGGATTTTTCATTAATAATTTACTTGAAGGGCTTAAATTGAATCGACCAATTTTTGAATATATTTTCCATTAAAATCCCATATAAACAACCAATCAAAAGTTGGAAAACAAAAAAAATTGGAAAAAAGAACAACCAATCAAAAAAAAAAAAAAAACACNGAATTTAGGCCTGTGATGAATGATGTGCTTCTTCCAAAAAAAAATAGTTTAACACTTTTAGGAGAGATAATTTAAGTCCCAAAAAAATTATCATGAAGTAGTTTTTGGCCTCTAAAATCTATAAATATAATTACTAAGGTCTGAAATCTTATAGTTCTATATAAAAAATGTGTATATATATATATATATATA
>OVBJ01002678.1:0-16152 GCA_900406535.1 Noccaea bulbosa
AAGTATTTGCAAGTGCAAGTACTTGTACGGGGCGGGTCGGGTCACGGGTCGGTTTTAAAAAAAATTGAGAGGGGCAAAGCGGGTCGCAAATATAGCAAATATTACAAGTACCTGTCTCGCGCCCATCCCTAAACATGCACACTAAAGTTATATACACTCGTGGTGTGAAACATATGTCTGACATTTCTATGTTATATAGGCTGATGTTGTCCCCAATGGCCTTAAACCATGATCATGCACTACAAAAAAGAACTACTCGCGATGGAACAAAATTACACTTAATATAAGTGCAAACGACTACAAAAAATGGCTAGAACACAAAGTAACATATACAAAACTCGTAGATTAGAATAAGGAAACCAAAACTCGTAGCGTAAAATAAGGAAAAAATTAATGAAGACTAAACAGGAAAATGTTAACGCCAATTTGTCATGTATAAGACGCTCCAAACCTGTTAAACCATGGAGAGCAACAGTTTAGGATTAACAGGATTAACCAGACGCTCAACAAGTTTCAGTTTATTAGTAAACTTTTGTGTGTGTTATATATTCATGAAACAAACACCGTTTCACGTACATTTCTACAATATTAATTGAGAAGTACATTTAAAAAAAAAAAAAAAACCTATGTATTTACGGAGAATACCACTGGGTTAATAAAAGAATTCTATTTGGATATAGAGATAGAAAAGGTTAAAAGTGTCTGGAAAAAATAAAAGAAACTCAACTCGACCGAGTTGACTCGGTGACTCGTGGATAGCCCATCCGAATAAGCTATACTCGCGAATAACCCACCCAAATTGAGTTGGTAAAACACGCGGATCCTACAATTACTTAAAATAAACCGAAATCCATGATATAACCGGTTTAGTCAAACCATCTATCAAAAAAAATTAAAGATCGGTTGAATCAATCCCACTGATTCCTTTCTTTAATAGAGATCCAAAAACAACAAGAAAATCATCATTTGGTCTGTAATAACAACAATAAACGCAAATGCGTATAGCGAACAAGAATCCAACTAAAGATTTTTTTTGTGAACCGAATTTTATTTCCGAATCCGACCGGCCGTCTCTCCCGCCGCATCTCCTCATCCCTTTGCTCGAGATTCTCTCCTCTATTTTCACGATTCTGGTGGCTACCTCCACCACGACATGCTTTTGCTCGCGACAACTTTCACTAGTCTTCTTCCTTTTCTCAAACAAGAAACAAACTCATATCTAAGCAAAGGCAAAGTAAAAACCCTTATAAATGGTATCAGAGCAAGGTTCTGGAAGTGGATCTGGACAAATGGGTGTGGGCTAAGTGTTCGTTGTGGGAAGAGCCCTCAAAAGTGACCTTGCAATTAGGAGTGCTGGTTCTTGTGTCGAAAGTCTTCCTAACAAGACCAATGGTTAGGTGAAGAGTTCTGTTGGTGATTACGGCGGTACAAGAAGGGTGCCAGGTTTCGCTGAAGGTGGGGAGGCCACAGGTTTGTGTGGTACTTGGCTTGAGGGGAGGATTGTTGAGATATCAATCCAAGTCCCACATCGGAAGTTTAGACAAGAAGTGTCTAATATATAAGTAGAGTCCAACTCTAACTAGTATGAGGTCTTTTGGGAGGAGCCCAAAGACAAATCTGTGAGGGCTTTGCTACTTGGGCCCAAAGCGGACAATATCATACTAGTGGGGGAATTGGACATGGCTTATATATTAGACACTTCTTGTCTAAACTTCCGATGTGGAACTTGGATTGATATCTCAACAATCCTCCCCTCAAACTTGTATCACACAAACATGTGATATTGTCCGCTTTGGGCCCAAGTAGCAAAGCCCTCACGGATTTGTCTTTGGACTCTTCCCAAAAGGCTTCATACTAGTTAGAGTTGGACTCTACTTATATATTAGACACTTCTTGTCTAAAGTTCCGATAACTATTCGGTTATGTATTTGAGGTCACTAGTCTAGTTTCATTCATATATATATTACAAAATACCTGTTCAAATTCATGCGTCTTATAGGTTACCTATCAGTATCACGACTTGAGAACTTGTTTTTCCTTTGAAGTTTCTCTTGCTAATTTCTACGTTGTATTGTCTCTGTGTCCCTTCTACTGGTACAGGTAATATATCCAAATTTTGTAATTAATGATAAATATGAATATATGAATTTAAAACAAATTAATACATATTTATACTACTTTAAGAACAATTAAATAATTAATGATAAATATCCCGATGTTTTCCCTTGGTGAAATCGGACCCACTATCCGGTAACTGCTTTTCGACTTTTCGTGTCTTCTCGCAGTTTTTAGATTTCACCATTTTTTCCGTTTCTGTTTTACATGAATAAAAAAAAAATTCAAAAGTAAAAGAAGCAAAAGGCACACCTTCGCTTTCTCTGCTGGTGGAAGGTGGTGATGCTTCGATAAGACGACAAAGAGAAACAGAGATCTGACCCTGAGATTTTACTCAAAACAAATCTCTCTCCGTCACTCTCTCGCCGCATTCCGGTTTACCGGATTTTGACTCTGGAGCGGACATTGCTTCCCGTTTCCCTGCAACCCAGATTGGAGTTGATATTTCAGTAAGCAGTTCTATTATACTCTGATCTAGTGATTCTTCTACGAAGTGAGCAACTTCTGGGTATTTTACTCTCTGGTGATTCTGAAATGCGTGCAGTTGCCGAACTAATCTGAGTTTGAATTTTAGCAGAAGAAAATTCCGACTTGGAAAATCTGATTTTTGTTTTCTCGAACTCTCTCGGATTTTGATTGTTAAGCTTCATGCTGGCTTGTAATTTTCCCGTAATCTGTATAAAGATCTCGAAATTAACCTGGATCAATTGATTGTATAGTCACTTTGAAATTGAATGTAATAATGCGAATTTCTATACAATGTCCATGATCAAAGACCTTATTTTCTTCTGTGTTTCAGGGCAACAATTCTGCTGTATGGTGAAACCTGCATTCTCTTATTCCCTAATGACCTCGAAGTTTCTACATCTCTTATTACCTCTACTTGATTTTTTGGCTGAGAAAAAAATATGAAGAGGTTTTATGGAGGGCTTCTTGTTGCGTCGATGTTTATGTTCTTGACCGTGTACAGATACGTCGACTTGAAACCTCCCGTTGAGAAGCCTTACATCACTGCCTCCGTCGTCACTCCCAACACCACCACCACCACCACTCTCCCTCTCGAATGGCTGCGGATCACCCTCCCTGACTTCATGAACGAAGCCAGGAACACTCAGGAAGCCATCTCCGGCGACGATATCACCACCGTCTCGGGTCTGTTCGTTGAGCAGAACGTCTCTCGAGAACCTTTGCTTACCTGGAACCGTCTTGAGAGCCTGGTGGATAACGCACAGAGCTTGGTAAACGGAGTGGATGCGATCAAAGAAGCCGGCATTGTCTGGGAGAGCCTCTTGTCAGCAGTCGAAGCCAAGAAGCTAGCTGACGTAAACGAAACCCAAACGAGGAGGAAAAGGAAAGAAGAGCTGTGTCCTCAGTTCCTTAGCAGAATGAATGCTACTGAAGCTGATGGAACTAGCCTCAAGTTGAGAATCCCTTGCGGGTTAACTCAAGGCTCCTCCATCACGGTTATTGGCATCCCGGATGGTCTTCTTGGCAGCTTCCGGGTTGATCTAACAGGGCAACCGCTTCCAGGGGAGCCTGATCCTCCCATTATTGTACATTACAATGTCAGGCTTCTTGGCGACAAGTCGACCGAGGATCCTGTCATTGTGCAAAACAGCTGGACGGCGTCTCGTGATTGGGGCGCTGAGGAACGGTGTCCGAATCTTGATCCTGATTTGAATAAGAAAGTGGATGACTTGGATCAATGCGATAAAGTGGTGGGTAGAGAAGTTAACCGAACTTCTTCTTCTTCCACTAGCTTCTTGCTGTCAAACACTTCGAAGGAAGCGTCTAAGCATGAAAGATACTTTCCTTTTAAGAATGGTTTCTTATCGGTTGCTACACTTAGGGTGGGAACAGAAGGAATGCAGATGACAGTTGATGGGAAACATATAACCTCGTTCGCTTTCCGCGATGTAATATCATCATCATCACTTCTTCTTCTATATTTTATTTCTCTTTGCAGTGTTTAGATTCTCATGTGTGTTCTTTATCTTTCGTTTTCAGACGTTAGAGCCGTGGCTTGTGAGTGAAGTACGGATTTCAGGTGACTTCAACTTAATATCCGTTCTTGCCAGCGGTTTGCCAACGTCGGAAGAATCAGATCACGTTGTTGATCTAGAGGCGTTGAAAGCACCTCCTCTTTCACCGTTGAGGCCGCTGGATCTCGTTATCGGCGTTTTCTCCACGGCAAACAACTTTAAAAGACGGATGGCTGTGAGAAGAACATGGATGCAATATGATGATGTGAGATCTGGAAGAGTTGCAGTACGCTTTTTCGTCGGACTTGTAAGCTTTCTCCCTCTTTGAAAACCATCAAGGTGTGTATTTTAAGATAGGTTATATAACTTTCTAAATAATGCAGCACAAGAGTCCTATAGTTAACCAGGAACTATGGAATGAGGCTCGGACTTACGGTGATGTTCAGCTAATGCCCTTTGTTGATTACTACAGTCTCATCAGTTGGAAAACACTAGCTATATGCATCTTTGGGGTAATAATTTGTCTTTGTCATATCTAAATCTCAGCCATTTGCTTCACTAACGACATCTTTTGAACAGACGGAGGTTGACTCGGCCAAGTTTATCATGAAAACGGACGATGATGCCTTTGTTCGTGTTGATGAAGTATTGCTTTCTTTGTCTATGATTAACAACACTCGGGGGTTGATATATGGACTGATCAATTCCGACTCTCAACCTATTCGAAACCCCGAAAGCAAATGGTACATCAGTTATCAGGTACAACACAACCTTTACATAGCCGTGTACGCGAATCCATGGTTGCGGAATCATTTAACAATGTTTCCCACTCAAAAACAGGAATGGCCTGAAGAGAAATATCCTCCATGGGCGCATGGTCCAGGCTACATTGTGTCCAGGGACATAGCAGAATCGGTTGCCAAGCTTTTCAAAGAAGGAAATCTAAAGGTACTACTCTTACGTTTAAGTCCATATAGTCACATTTCTGGATTCACATAGCAATGGATAGTGAAAGTTTGAAATTTGTAAGTAGATGTTTAAGCTAGAAGATGTAGCGATGGGGATATGGATCGCTGATTTGAAGAAACATGGACTGCTTGAGCCTCGTTACGAGAACGATGGAAGAATCATTAGTGATGGATGCAAAGATGGTTACGTGGTTGCTCACTACCAAAGTCCTGCGGAAATGACTTGCCTCTGGCGTAAATACCAAGAAACCAAACGCTCTCTTTGCTGCCGCGATTGGTAAAACTGAAAAACGTAAATGGTGATATCATTTTTTTTTCTTTTCTCATCTTACGTTTCGATTCACGTTTGCGTCCAGCACAAGTGCAGAAAAAAAATGTGGTGGTTTTATCTGTTACATCTGATTTGGTTTGTTAGTATAAGTAGATTAGATATGTAAATAGTTTAGGTGTATATCGCTTTGATTGTTTAGTATTGCATACTGATATTTCCTTTAGTCATACAAGTTACATGTACAAATTCATATGAATCCAAAGTCGTTGATATTGACTTACTCTTGTCAAGTGCTACGTGTTCATCTTATGATTCTTCATGACACGTGCTACATCATGTGCGATGGCCTCGAATGTTGATCTCAAAATTCCGAAAAGACCCCTGACCGGCTTTAACTTAGACAAATCATAATGCAAAAAGTCAGATAAATCCACTAACGGATAAGCATCTCGATAAGATCAATCATTGTCTTAGTTTAGGTCACTCCCATTAATAACTCGAACAAAAAAAGTATGTCCTGTTAATAATTTTTTCTACATCTTTCCACAAGTTTCATTTTACAGCTCTTAATATCGTGAAAGCCATCTACTTGATAGACAATTGATCTATTTCCTTTGCGATGGCGACAGAGCATGAAGGTGAAGTTAGAACAGAGACTTCCTCTGTTTCCGGGAGGTTTCTAAGGAACAGAGATTTATATCTCTTCTTGCCTTTCCTCTTAGGCTTCTCTGACCAAGAATCATCAGATGGAGACGATGGTGTTGCTTCTTCGCGTGAGAGAATCATTCTAGTTAACCCTTTTACACAAGGAATGATCGTGCTCGATGAGTCATCGGGGTTAAATCCTCTGTTTCGCGACTTGATTGGATCAGGTGTGGAAGGTCATCCTCCAGCGTCTAAGGCTTCCATCGATGCGATGCCGATGGTAGATATGGACGGCTGCCGAGAGGGAGAGTGTGTGATCTGTTTGGAGGAATGGAAGTCGGAGGAGACGACGGTGAAGGAGATGCCGTGTAAGCATAGGTTTCATGGAGGATGTATAGAGAAATGGTTAGGGCTTCACGGGTCTTGTCCTGTTTGTAGGTACGAGATGCCTGTTGATGGAGATGAGGTTGGGAAGAAAAGAAGTGATGGGAGAGAGATTTGGGTTATGTTCGACGGTGGTCGGAGAATTAGAGATTCATCAGGTCAGGACGGTGGAAACAGTGATGGTGATGATGGTAACACTATTGGAAGATCGAGTGGCACACGACCTGTTGTTGAGTCCGAGAATTAGGGTTACAGAACAAGCTTTTCCTGTAAAGACTTGCCTTTTTTTTGTTCTTATTAGCTTTTTTTCTTATCCCGTAAAAACTTGGGTTTTTGGTTTTTTAATCCTTCCAATGTCTATTTCATTTCCTAAAGTTAAGTTTTTTTTTTTTTTTTTTTTTAAAAACCCCNTTTTCGTCTGTTTTCTGGTGTCTTGTACGCCAAGAAATGTTCTTCTTCCTCACCCTCTTCTCTTCTCATTCCCGCCAGTTACGAAAAGGAAGAACTGACACAGCTTATGTTCTTCATTGATGCTACTTCATTCGAAGATGTGTAACCTGAGAGGTTTTCTTGAGCTTCCATTAACATTGATTGTAAATATTTCCTCTGTGCCTCTATCTTCACTTGCACCTACCTCTCGGCACCTAAAGCAAAACAAAAACAAGGTAAGCTCAGCAATCTCCATAATCCTCATCAAACCCTTAGGCTTCGCCTTTGATGGACATAAGGAAAAATAAAAAAAACAATCAAGAGATGGACAAGACCAAATCACACAAACTTAATTCCTTGTTTTAGAGGTTTGGAAAGGACAGAGAAAATTTGTTGGTTTAAGTCTCTGATGTTGCTAAGTATATTCGTCATCTAAACTTCCAGCACACCGATCCCTATAAACCGGTTTGAAAGGCTACAAACTGATGCTAAAATGCAAATTATGCGATAACGTAATCCCAAAATTTAATTCAGGTTTATAGGTATCTGGTTCACGTATGGTTTGGTTTAACTCAGGGATATGTATTGAAAATTGATTATGGTGTTTCAACTCAATTACCGAAGCAGACCAGGTTGAAGTTGTCTCTCAATGTCAATTTATAGATAATCACATTGAACTTGGTACGAGATATAACAGAATCGGTTTGGTTTGAATCATGGGAAATTGCATCAGAAAATGAACAGTATACATGTTAATGGCATTTTTTGTAAATATGTGAACTATATATATATATAAGATATTATTGGTTTAAATTGATTTCTCTTTCTCTATCAAACTAATCCCTAATATATTAAAAAAAAATCATTTTTTAAAACTAACATTTAGTTGATGTGTTATTAACAAGAGTGCAATGCTGAGATGTCATCACATGATTCACTCTCAAAACAAATATTAACTAAGACAAACATTGCATTAGTTTAGTTATAAAATAGTTTATATCAATGATTTATATATATTTTAGCATTTAATTATAAAGATATTATATTCTTTCCATATCTTATCAAATATATCAAATTAATTATTTTCTTAAATACTACATTTTTTCCTCTTATTTACTGGTTGGACTAAATTTTATAAAAGTAAATAAATTATAACATTAACCATATATTAAAAATGTATATTTTTTAATACAAATTATAATTTGAATTTTTAAAAACTAATATCAATTACTGAAATGATGAAAAAAATAAGTGTATCTTCAAAATCCCACATTGGAAATGAAGATGTATGATAGTTCATAACACTATTATAAAAGGAACAAAAATGATAAGAAACCATAAAACTTAAAAAATTGATTTGATAAGTATCCAAATTTATCAGTATATTTGATTTAATATGGTTTTTTTTAATAAAACTATATAATTAAACCAAATAAAAATTATATTATTATAAATATTTCACTGTAAAAAAGTTGAAAATATTTAAATTAAGATATTAAAATATAGGAAACTTGGTTGAAAAATTAAAATATTTAAAATATATTTTATCAAAAATTTTAATATTATAAAATTTTAAAATAATAACAAATTCAAATATTAAAATATTAAGATATTATATTACAATTTGATCACAATTTAAAAATATTGTAAATATTTTTATTTGATCAAAAGTTTAAAAGGTTATAGATTTCTATTGAAGTATATGTTATTTTAAATAATTGAAAAACAGTATAAAATTTAATAAACATAGAAGATTTATATATAAATGCTTNGTATTTAAATAATTTCTATTTGAGATTTTTCAATTATATGATGATATTGCCAATAAATATAGCGTCATATATGGAAATTGTTTAATTATGAGTAGATTCAAATATTTATTATTTATCCACATTAATTATAAATTGGCCTATAAATCAACTATAAATAGTTGACAAAAAAATCAGCTATAAAGTATAGTGTTTTGAGCAATGAACTTAACATATATAATATTAGCAAATTTGAATTTAATTCTTTTATTTTCAGAAAAAATCATATCATATTTAACTGTAACCGATTAAAAATAATACATACAATCTTTCTAATTTTAAAAACAATAACAATTTAAATGTAGTCATTTGATTTGTTATTTTAACTATCTTATTATACTATAGTCATTCGATTTTTATGTATTTCACTCAATTTTATCATAAGTAATCTATGATTACGGTCACTATTTTATTTTGTTTTTTACTTTAAAAAAAATAATATTTAAAATGTTTAATTTACACAGTAAAACGAAAACAATAACCAAACTATCAAATTAATATGTCGCATAAGATTTTGAATTATGTAAATAAACTTTTTTAAGTTAAAAGATATTAGAGTAAAATATCACCCCGTACAAGGCGCGGGTCCAACACTAGTTTAACATTGTTACATCTCCTCCACCTAATTTCTTAGTTAATCAGGTATATTTAGTAAATTCACCCTATAAACTAACGAGAGAAACTGCCAGAATATATTTTCTTCTTATTGGATTATATCTTTAAAACTGAATACGGGACATGTAGAAGTCAAAGAATAAGTAGCAAACAATAGAAGTTTGCATAGAAGACAGGTTTAAAAAAATTCACGTGTGAAGGAAGTAATTGACTTTCTTTAAATTTGTATTTGGGACATGTGTCAAGAGCTGGTTGGCTAGTTAGAAAGGTATGATTCTTCGCCAAAAGCAAGTGAATCCCAAAGAAGAAAGCGTTTTCTCTTTGGTGACTACAAGAATGACAAACGAAAGAAAAGGAGAGAGAGAAAGGAAGAGAAGAGGAGCGAACCGAGGAAAGTAGGAGTCATTTATCTTCTGATAATTTTCAGTCATATGACTAATGAACACCATTTACAAAATAAAGTATAATAAAAATATATATGCATGGTCTATAAATGACCACAGGTCCACAACGACGATCCAATGACATGGAAATAGGCATCCAAACACTTATTTCCACTTTGAGAAGAATCTCCCAAGTGTTCTGTGCATTTTATTTCTTAACTGTGTTTTCAAAGATTTTGTATGCCCATCTAGAGATTGATTTCGGTTGAGAATTGGTCGTTGCTTTTGGAAACTCCTAATTTGTTCGAATCAAAAAAAAAACTCCTAATTTGTATAAAGAAAAACAATATTTCAGTGGCCATAGAAAACTCTACCGAGAAGAAAAAAGAAAAACAATATTACAATATTTCAGCTGACGTGGCTTGAAAATTTCATATATTGCCACGTGGTTGTATTGCAGCTGGCATTTTTGTAAATGTTGTCGCACTATTGTATTTCTAAAATCTTTTGCATTTTAGTAAAACAAACGTGGCAAAAAATAGAGGTTGAAAATCTTTTCAGCGGCACAGAAAATAGAGATCAAAAAGAGCGTGATAAAAGAAAAGGATCACAAAAGCCCCACTTTTTAATGCAAGATGTGGTTCTCTCATCTCTACAAGTCCCTTTCTCTGCTGATGTGTCTTTTTCCCCACTTTCTCTCTCTGTGTGGCTCTGTTTGATCCATTAATACCTACCCCAAACTTCTTATACATATAGACTCTTGTCTCACATCTTCTCTTAAAGAATATCACACAAACCATCAAATCTAAATTTCTGCTTCATTTTCTTTTCTGTCTCCAAAGATTAGCATGTCAGAATTTAAAGATACTTCGGTAAAACTGTTTGGGTGGACAATTACATCTTCTTCTTCCCCTGTTCTTCCTGTTTCTTTCGATGGCGGCAAAGAGAATTCTTCCTCGTCTTCTTCGTCCTCTCCTCTCTCACTTCAACATCCACAAATGGTATGTTTATGAGCTGAATAACAATACGTTTTTTAAATGTTCTTTAAATGCTAATAAATGTGTTCAAAATGACTAAAACATCAACAAACATTGCACTGTTAAAAGCCCTGCTTGTAGAGTGAGTATGCATGTCTCTAGGATTTGTAATTATTCGATCATCTTTGTTTAACGCATGAAGATTTCATCCAAATTCGCTTGAATTCACACAAAAAATGCTAAAAATTGATTATTATTTGTTTCTAGTCTTTTTCCATTTTTGAAACAAATTTCATGATGTTAATACTAATTTAATTGTTCCTCCAACTTTTCAGATGAGCAACGAATCTGTTACTGATAGCAGCGAACAAGACAATACAAGTCTTCAGATATCATCTGATCTTAACAAAGAGTCAAAAGAAACATCTGAGAATAGCGATGACCAGCACAGCGAGATCACAACAACTACTACATCGGAAGAGAAGACACCTGAACTGCAGAAACCAGACAAGATACTTCCATGTCCGAGATGCAACAGCGCAGACACAAAATTCTGTTACTACAATAACTACAACGTTAACCAGCCACGTCACTTCTGCAGAAACTGCCAGAGGTATTGGACTTCCGGTGGATCTATGAGGACCGTCCCGGTTGGTTCAGGCCGCCGTAAGAACAAGGGATGGATTTCTTCAGACCATTACCTCCACATCAATTCCGAGAATGTAGATAACGATCACACTAACAATTACAGTAACTCCTCAACAAAGATTCTCAACTTTGAGTCTTCGGAATCTGTGGTTAATCAATCAAGTGATGTGAAGGTAAACGCTGATTCTGTTACACAGGAATTCAACAGCTTCCAAGGATTTCTTCCTCCGCAAGTAACATCCCCTGTTTCGCCTCCGTGGCCTTGTCAATACCCTCCTAACCCTAATTTCTACCACATCCCCGTCTTCTGGGGCTGCACGGTACCCGTTTGGTCTACCCTAGAGACTTCCACATGTCTAGGGAAAAGGACAAGAGACGAAGCAAGCGTAGCTACGATGAACCACGTGTGGTATCCAATGCCGATGAAACGTGAGAAGACAGAGCAATCCAGCATTTTCGTCAATGGATCTGAAACAAAGAGCAGAAACAAGAGATTTGTTCCTGAAACGTATCCCTATCTGCAACTTCAAGCAAACCCTGCAGCCATGGCAAGATCTATGAACTTCAGGGAGAGTATGTAACGTTAACGTGATGTTAGTTTTACAAAAAAAAAAAAAAGGGACTGTAAATATTTAATTTTGTTGTGGGGCTGAGGCTGCAAATAGCTTTTTAATATCTGTCTTATTTATATGCCACATTCACACTATTTTTATTGCAGACACCCATAGAGGTTTTACAACCAAAAATAAAAATAAAAAATAAAAAAAATGAGGTAGCATAACTTTTTTTTACAAGAATTGCCCATGAAACAAGAGGCGCTGGAGCCCACTTTGAGAGAAAGTTCGACATGTGTCATCTCCTAGTTCATCAACTTTTTTCTAATTTTTTTCGAAATTTTTTTATATTAAAAATAATATTTAGCAGTCTCTCGATAAAGATGCTTTAAGATAATGTATAAATTAAGTAATTAACTATAGAGGCCCTAACTGGTGTCTGATAAATTGTGGAATGTGGCTAAATTATTTCAATGTTATACCAGTTGGTTTTGTTGAATTGTGCTGAATAGAAAAACATTTACAAGAAGACAAAATTTGCTGAATAATTGCCACCCACAAAAAAAAAAAAAAAAAAGCACAACTTTTACTTTTTTTTTCTTCTAAATAAGAAATTAATATTTTTTTTTGTTTGGCATAAATTCAGTGCTATCCGAATTTAAATTTGTTTCATGTACCCAAATTTTCTAAATTGTTTTTGAAATAGCCTAAAAATCCAGGTATATCAATTATTAGATAAATTTTGTAGTTAATTTTAACAAATATATTATATAACTAGGTTTTTAAATATATTTCAGGTATTTTAGTTATGAGTGTTCAATCCGGATATCGGTTCAGTTTCGGATCGGTTTTTTTGGTTTTCGGTTAATAAAAAATAGCTGCTATATTATATCTATACTTACTTCGGTTTGGTCCAGTTTGGATAGTTTCGGTTATCGGTTTTCTCAGTTTGGATATTTTCAGTTTATTTGTATTTTTGTATTATTATTATTTTATATTATTTAGGTTTTTCAATTTTTCTCCTAATCAAAAAGATCAAATTCAAATAAGAAAATGTAAACACCTGTCTTATTTTAAAATTAATGATCAATATACTATAATATTAATACATATAACTATTCGGGTTTTTTTCGGTTTTTGCGGTTAATGATCAAATCATATCAATACTCACAGTTTATATAAAATTGCATACATCCGGTTTATACGGTGTATCCAAATCCAAAATTGCATCCATCCGATTTAATAAATATAATGAATCCAAATTCATAAATTATATATATTTTATATAATTTATTTTATTTAACAATTATTAAGATATTTTACAAATATATGTTTTAATTAATTAAATTGGGTAAATATTTTGTTATTCTGTTATAAATTATTTGTTAGGTATTAATTTTGTATTCAACAACATTCTGCATTCAGCAACATTCAGCTGTTACCATATTACTAACTAATCAGTCAGATTATGCAAAAAATCTCTATTTTATTCAGCCAGATTCCGTATTCAGCAACATTCAACCGTTACCATTTAGACCCAGAAAAGAGTAGCAGCCATGGATAAGTTTTAACTGAAAGGTTTGTGAGATAATGTTTGGGAAGTAGGATTTATAGAAGCAAAAACATTTATTAAAAAGGATGAAAAAGTGTGTGGTTTACAAAAAAATTGTAAAAATATTTAGGTTATTTCCTGAAGCGTTAAATTATTTAAACATTTTCCGTTTGTACAGTAGAAATGGTGCTACGTTTTAGGCCATTAGAAACCTGGATGATAGATGCAGTGCCGTCCCGACAGTATATGGCGCCTAAAGCATACCTAAAATTTGTTGCCCTTTAACAGCAACAAAACAAAATTTAACCGCATGTAATCAAAATTTTATATAAAAAAGAATTTGAAACTTAATTTGTTATCAAGTAAACAAAGTATAGAAACACCATTACATTGTGTCAAAAAAAAAAAAAAAAAAAAAACCAAAAANATAATTTTCCTTGCTCTCTTTCCCGCAAAATCATTGGTCAACTTTGAATAATCGAGCTTTACAAACAAAAAAAAGATGAGAAGGTGAAGAAGAAAACTTACATCAAAAAAGAAGATGGAACCACAGAGATCAACAATTTAAGAGTAGGCAGAATCGTTGAAATTTTTCAGTCTTAGAAAATGTTTTGAGATGAGAATGTTGGGAAGAAGATGGAACGTTAATGCTTCGACGAAACAAAAGGTAACTAGGTTTTTTTCTAATTGATTTACTTATTTCCTAATTAAAATTATATAATATATTATAATAAAGGAAATGAAATTAAGATTATCAAATAAAAAAGAAAATATATCGATTTGATCAAAAGGGACAAAAAAAAAAAACAAACTAAGGCTTCGAACCCAGCACAGAGCCTATTTCCATAAGCTGCTCAAACCAATACACCTAAAGGATCTTATAATTCCTGATGCCCTTAATATTTCTATATATTCTGGCGCCTAAAGCATAATGCTTTATGGGCTTTAGCCTCGGGACGGCACTGCCTGGATGGATACCAAGAAGATTAGGTTTGCCATTAGTTTTTTACTCTCTTGTCTAGTAAGAGATTCCCCATAGGAGTTAGATTAAGTAAAGCCTTCTTCTTTGACTTGGTGTTTAGAAATAATCAGGGCGAGCGAGACCATTCCGCTCTCTCTTGTACGGTTTTGTCTTCCTTTCCAAGTAGAAGATAGTGGTCAGGAACTAGATATTTACTAACTCATGAAACTTTATATAGCTAGCTTTGGATTCTGTTTGTTAATATCACACGGCCAATCAATCCCTCATGAAGATTTGAAAAAGCTCAGGGCTACCATTTCTTTTAACATGCACCACCATCACCAAATTCTGTTACTTCAACAACTACGACATTAACCAGCCACGTCAGTTTTGCAGAAACAGCCAGAGGTATCGGAGTTCCGGTGGATCTATGAAGACCGCAGGCCGCCGTAAGAACAAGGGATGGGTTTCTTCAGACCATTACCTCCACATCGCTTCCGAAAACGCAGATAACGATCACACTAACAATTACAGTAACTCCTCAACAAAGATTTTCAGCTTCGAGTTCTTCGGAATCTGTGGCCAGTGTGAATGGTAAGCATCAATCAAGCGATGAGAAGATAAACGCTGATTCTGTTTCACAAGAATTCAACAGCTTGCAAGGATTTCTTCCTCCGCAAGTAACATCCCCTGTTTCGCCTCCTTGGCCTTATCAATACCCTCCTAACCCTAGTTTCTACCACATCCCCGTCTACCGGGGCTGCATGGTACCGGTTTGGTCTACCCTAGAGACTTCCACATGTATTGGGCTATCTTGACATACTAAGCCCATGTACATGTAGCTAGGGTTTACGGTTAAACCGTCATATGTGTTGTGTATATATATATTGTGTACAAAGTGTGTAATCAATAAGAAAGCATATATTCTCTAAAATCTACATGGTATCAGAGCATAATCCTGAACTCTGATTTGATAGCTTTCTCTGTTTTTCCTTTCTTTCTTTTTCATTGATCTTAAGTTCGAACGTTTGCTTCTTTGTTCGTTCTTCTTTCTTTTGACTTTGATATTGATATATCATGTCTGGTGATGGTTCTGATGGTACCATCGTGGCACGACGTACTGGTGATTCCACCGTTGATGCATCTTTGTTCTTGTCTTCCTCAGACAATCCAGGAGCCATGATTACTTCTGTTTTGCTGACGGGAGAAAACTACAATGAATGGGCTTCGGAGATGCGGAATGCTCTTCAAGCTAAGAAGAAAATAGGGTTTATTGATGGTTCAAAGTTCAAACCCACAGCAGTTGGTGACGATCAGGAATCATGGATCTCTGTGAACTCCATGGTCGTCGGATGGCTCCGGACCTCTATCACGCCTCGTGTTAGATCTACGGTTTCGTTCATTACAGATGCTTACAGTTTGTGGGAAAATTTAAAGGAACGCTTTTGCGTGGGAAACAAGGTTCGTGTTCATCATCTTCGAACACAGATTGCTTCATGCCGACAAGACGGGCAGTCCGTGATTGATTATTACGGCAAGCTTCAGTCGATGTGGGACGAGCTGTATCTTTACAAGCCGCTTCCTACATGTACGTGTTATGCGATTCACCAATACGCAAAAGATAGAGAAGAAGAAAAGGTTAACAAATTCGTGATGGGACTTGATGAGTCTCGCTTTGGGAATGTGATTCAAGCTATAGTTGATGCAGATCCATCGTCTGATTTGGCGCAAGCATACTCTCGTGTAATCCGCGAAGAACAAAGGCTACTCAATGCTAAGGCACGAGAAGTTCAAAGTGAAGCGGTTGGGTTTGCTACTCGACGTGATTCGTCATTGGAGATAGTGCAACAGCCGCTCGCG
>OVBJ01002679.1:0-16148 GCA_900406535.1 Noccaea bulbosa
TAAGATTCTCAAAACTGTGCCG
The DNA here is from genome assembly GCA_900406535.1 of Noccaea bulbosa. Classification (NCBI taxonomy): domain Eukaryota; kingdom Viridiplantae; phylum Streptophyta; class Magnoliopsida; order Brassicales; family Brassicaceae; genus Noccaea; species Noccaea bulbosa. The sequence continues at coordinate 23 of OVBJ01002679.1, forward strand.
AAGGCGTTCTTACGTTTACATAAACGTTCCGTGATTGACCCGTCTGTTCCGTTTCTCAGAGTCGTTACTTGGCTTGACTGCTGCTCGGAGGGCTTATGACTCCCTCCTGAATCCGGGGATGGTCGTCGTGTTGAGTTCCGACTCCTCTGATGGTGATTCCGAAGACGAGAGGCCTTCTGATGGTGATTCCGACTCCTCTGACATAGTCATGGTCAGTGGCGAGTCTTTATCCCTTTCTTTGTATTTTCTGACCGGCAGGTTGCTTGAGCTTCCTCCTGATCCATTCCTTTGTTTTATCAGTTAGGGGCTCTTTGTCAGACGTCTGATTTTGAGGAAGGCTCTTCCTCTTGTTTTTCTACTCCTCCGGGGACGTCGCATGGTGGTGAGGCTTCCGGTACCCGCGAGGATGTTTCTGTGGTTCGCTCAATTGGGTCTGGAAGACTCCGTGGTACTGCCGCGGGTTTGTGTCCAACATCGCCTTATAGCATTCCTCAGCGAGAGCCAAGGAGCTCCAGGAACGTCAGGCCTCGTCGCTCTTCCTAGCTTTTAGTCTTAGCCTTTTCTTCTACCTCTCTGTAGCCTTCGAACTGGTCCTTTGTACCACTGTTTTTGAATGTAAAGCTTTGAAAGTTGAAGCAATAGCTTCAATTAAAGATTAAGATAAAACTTTTATGTTCTTATCCTCTTTCTTAATCGCCCGTTGCAGATATTTGGCGGTTTTGTGTAGAATGGGCCTTATTGACTAGGTTCCTGCTGCATCTCTGTAATCTTGAAAATCGACAGACAGTTTGTATGCAAATCATAGAAGGCTTTCTTAGTTAACGACGACTTCGAGATTTGGGTTACAGCTTGTGATCTATCTCTTTCTTTTTGCCATGGTAGAATTATTGGGTTAAACTTATTGTATGCTATTTTGTGTTTTGGTTTAGTCGGTTTGCCATTCGGGAAAATCAATCAGAGTACAAACAATCTTCTTTCAATCTCTTTCTCTGTTCACAACTCCTACCACTCTACCATCACCTGAAACACATAAGCACACAAAAACTTGCCAAGAACAGAAAAACTCTTCTAGAGATTCATAAATCAAAAACAACAACCAAAACATACCTGGGAAGTGGGAATGCACATAAACAAGAACAAACAAGTCAGCCATTCTGATATATTTGTATTGATAACAATAATTTACGAACGCGTCATAATTTAAAACAGAATTACGAAATACCGAACGCGTTCGGTCCAGAAATTAAACGTTCGGTTATTGGACAGAAGGGGATCGGGAGACGTAAAAGTCGTTCGGCTTCTGCAATCGCATGATTGATCCTCAGACTCCTCGTGCCCTTGGTTAAACAGCTCGTACTCTCCTCCGTGTGCAAGGAAGCGTCCTGCTCGCAGTCCTTCCTCCAATAACTTCATGTATTGAATGATTCATGTGACCTTTGTCTGAAGAATACGCAGTTTTTGAACCATCTCTGTTTGAGGCTATCCAAAATCGATCTTCATGTGCAAGTGTGCAAGTTTTCCAAAACTGTACCGAAGACGTTCTGTTGGTTTCATTTACGATTATTTTGTTTGATAATTTGAAATCAACCGAGAAACCCATTATATTAAATTGTGATCAATTCCAGCCGCTAGATCTTAAACACTTTGCGCTATAGGTTCGGTTTGGCCGTTTGGGTAATTTCAAGTTGGTTTCGTTTGGTTCTTTGGATATCCATAATATTTTTTTAAGAGGCTGCATAATTAAAAACAAATTACGGGAATGTTATTCGCCAAAATCATAACCCGTTCTGCGAGAAACCCAGAAACGGTTATACCAATCGGAAAGGACATCAGCGTCAATGAGATGGCACGCAGAACATTCCACACATCATGGAGAGATAACACATCCCTCAGATGCAAAGGCGTGGAAACACTTTCAGACGGTACATCCAAACTTTGCTAATGAGTCCAGGAATGTTTATCTAGGATTATGCACAGACGGATTTAGTCCATTTGGTATGTCAGGGAGACAATATTCGCTATGCCCCGTCATACTGACGCCATATAATCTTCCGCCGACAATGTGCATGCAGCGAGAATTTTTGTTCTTAACTATTTTAGTGCCAGGTCCTAAGCATCCAAAGCGATCCCTAGATGTATTTCTGCAACCTATGATTGATGAGTTGAAACAACTATGGTATTCAGGAGTCTGCACATTTGATTACTCGTAGCAACAAAACTTCATTATGCGCGCATTATTATTGTGGACGATTAGCGGCTTTCCAGCGTATGGAATGTTGTCGGGATCGACTACGCACGGAAGACTATCGTGTCCACACTGTTTGCATAGGGCAGAATCATTTCAGCTGAGGCATGGAAGAAAACCTTGTTGGTTTGATTGTCACCGTCGTTTTCTTCCTATCAATCACAAGTACAGAAAGAACAAGGTTTTATTTACGAAGAATAAAGCTGTCCGCGGTCCCCCTCCGGATTATCTTTCAGGACAGGATTTGCTTCATCATATCGATTATTATGGTGGGGAGGAGACATGCAAACGTGGGGGCAATTGGCATTGTACTGCAAACATGTCTGACGGATATGGACAAGCACACAATTGGCACAAGAAAAGTATATTCTGGGAACTCCCATATTGGAAGGATCACCTTTTGCGACATAATCTTGACGTTATGCATATCGAAAATAATTTTTTTGATAACATCATGCATACCATTTTGAATGTCCAAGGAAGAAGTAAAGACAATATGAAATCGAGGCTGGACGTAGCAGAAATATGCAAAAGAAGCGAGTTGGAGATTACTAACGACGGCAAACAGCTAATTCCAAAGTTTTCGATTGTCTGCAGATGCGAAGAGAGCTCTATTTGATTGGATGGCCTCAGATGTCAAATTTTCGGATGGATATGTTTCCAAATTCTCACGATGTATAGAGCAAGGTAAAAAAATTTCTGGTATGAAGAGCCACGATTGCCATGTTTTCATGCAGCGACTGCTACCGTTTGCATTACAAGAACTATTGCCGTCTCATGTCCACGAAACAATTGCTGGTAAACAAGTATTTACATTTCTTTAAATTAAGTTTATGTACATATATAATTAAATATGTTTTTATTAATTTGTTTATGGTGTATATTATATTATAGGTATTGGGGCATTTTTCCGAGATCTTAGAACGCGAACACTGACAGAAGACGGGGTACAGAAGTTAAAAAAAAACATTGCTGTCTTGTTATGTAACATGGAGAAAATCTTTCCTCCTTCATTCTTCGACGTGATGGAATACCTAACGGTCCATTTGCCATATGAGGCGGATCTCGGGGGCCCTGTGCAATTCAGGTGGATGTATCTGTTCGAGCGTTTTATGGGACACTTGAAGGGAAAGGCTAAAAATCTTGCAAAAGCTGAGGGATCCATTGTACAAGGAAGTTTGACAGAGGAAACATCTAACTTCGCGTCTTACTATTTTAGTCCAAATGTGATAACCAGAAGACCCGCTACAAAACGATACGATGATGGAGGCGTTGCACCTGTTTATAGGCATGTTGTCCCCAGCATCTTCAAAGAAATAGGTAGACTTGCTGGAGAGTTGAAAGAAAAATCGTGGGACCATGAATATTCGAGGGCGGCTCACAATTACATATTGCGTAATCTGGATGAAGTACACCAATTTGAGAGGTAACTTTGATCATACGTTTATAGAGTTATATATATATATATATATATATAACTCGATATTTTTGTGCAGCATATTTGATAATCTGATCCGCCAAACATACCCTCATTCACAAGAGCATGAGTATGAGTTTTACAAAGAACGTGACTTTGCTGGATGGTTAAAATACTATGTAAGTGCTCTTCAAATAAATGATATATAAACTAAAACCTAGCACTTTCTATAATTAACGTGTGCGATTGTACCATTTGTTTTTATATAGGTGAGAGAGGGCTATCATCTAGAACAAATACCGCTGTGGTTGCATGAGATTGTGAACTCTCCAATAGGAAATATCACTACAGCACCAATGTATTGTACTCTCGGGTACATTTTCCTTACGTACAAGCATGGCATGAGGAAGTCGACCGCAAATTAGGGTATTCATGTCCCTGGCGAAACAGAATTCTATGGAGTTTTGCAAGAGATCATCGAGGTCACATTCCCAGGAATTATCAACTTTAATGTATTATGTTCAAATGTGATTGGTATGATCCGACACCAGGTCGAGGGGTTCGCAGAAACGAGAAGGTAGGTGTCACCGACGTAAATGCAAACCGGAAATTTTCAAAATTCGAACCCTTCATCCTTGCATCGCAAGCAGAGCAAGTGTGTTTCATTCCTTATCCTCGAATTAAGCAAAAACGCGAGACATTGTTATCGGTCATAAAGGTAAATCCAAGAGGATGTGTAGTTGGTTTAGACGATGATGTGGCTATGCAGCATGACATTGCAGAAGTTTCAAACCCGATCGAGTCCACTGAAAATGTCAAACATGTTGACCCGGAGAACAGAGAAGTTGAAGACGTCGTTGACGATTCAATTGAAGATGGAGAAGCCGATGAATTCGAAGAGTCTGCGACTGATGAAGAAGAACGGGAACACAGTGAGAACTCTTACGTATCTGAAAATGACGATGAAAATGACAATGAAAATGATGATGAAAATGACTTTGATTAATTTTAAGGTTTTTCTTTGTATTTTACGTTGTTTGTATTTTAAGTTGTTTGTATTTTACGTTGTTTGTATTTTAAATTGCGACTAAGTTTGTTTTGGCGACTAGATTTGACGTCACCGGGTGGCTTTTTGTTCCAACCACCGTCGCTGTTGCTTCCGATATCCTCTTGGTCGTTGCCGGTTCCCCAAGCTGCTTAGTTATCATTTCCATGTTTGTCATTGGAGTTAGAACCCCAGCTATACCAGTTTTCGGGAGAGGATTAATCGGTGGAAGGCTTTATATATAGTGTTTTATTCTAGTGTTTGAATCCACCGTCATCCTTCTTACCACAAGAAGATCCACCGTCATCTTTTTTACCTCAAGAAGATCCACCGTCATCCTTCTTACGAGGGATTTGCGAGGAACATGTTGGAAACCCTAATCCGAACAATCCATCGCAAATCCCTCGCAACATTGCGATGGATTTGCGAGGGAATTGCCCTGTTCCATCGCAATTCCGTCGCAAAATTGCGATGGATTTGCGATGTAACAAGAGGGAAACCCTAAATCGGGTTTCATCGCAAATCCATCGCAACCATCGCGATGGAACGGGGCATTTCCATCGCATCGCAAAGTTTCGATAGATTTGCGATGGAACAGGATGGAAACCCTAAATCATGTTCCATCGCAAATCCGTCGCAACTTTGCGATGGATTTGCGATGGAATAAATTGTTTATATATACTAGGCCTCGGGTTTGAGCGATGCTCAAACCGCCCCCACCCCCCTCAGCCGCCAGCCCTTTTTCTCTTCTCCTTTTCCCATCCACCAGGGCGCCGCTCCTCTTTTCCTCCCCACCGTTCGCCCTCTCTCCTCCCTTCTTCTTCTTTCTGCCGCCTTCTCTCCGCGGCTAGCATCTCTTCTCCGCCTTCTTCTTTTCACGCCGCCGTTCGCGCTCGTGCCGCCGCAGACCGCCTCCGACTCCTTCTTCTCGTGTCGCCTTCTTCTTCTCCGCCCCAGACCGCAGATCCGACGAGACCCCCGAGCCGTCGTCCGGATCCGCTCCTTATCTCGCTCCGCCGGTTTCTTCTCTCTCCGGTGCCGGTTTCTCTCATCGCAATATCTAGCCACCTCAGCCGTCGAGTCCCAGCCGCCGTTGAGTCCCAGCCGCCATCGAGATCCAGCCGCTGTCGAGATCCAGCCACTGCCGCCAGCCACCGCCGCCGGTCTCTTCTAGGTTTACTCTAACCCTGCAATTTTACTCTTCTTTCTGATTTGGTTAAAAAATATTGTTAGATAATTATAATAAATTAGCTAGATGGATTAGTTAGATAATTAGTTTAGTTTAGTTTGTTTATTAGTTTGTTAGATGATTAAATTAGGCCAAGAATGTTTTACTAGTTTTTGGATTTTAGATCTTGGTTTTCGATTTTTGGAATTTGGTTTTTTGAATTTTTGGTTTTTCATTTTGCTGTATATATTAGAATTGTTATATAATTAAATCGAATTTTTAGAGTTAGTTACAAAATCATTTCTAGATTAATTTAGTATTGAATGAAATTTTTAGATTTCGTTAGATAATTAAAGTGAAATTTTAAGAATTGTTATATAATTAAATTGAATTTTTTAGAGTTAGTAATGATATATAAAAATTATTTAGTTTGTTAAATTAAAATTTTTAGTTTTTATATTTTTAATTAATCTAGTTTCATACAATTGTGTGATTATTAGAATATTTTTTGAAATTGTTACATTGTATAAAATGTACAGTAGTTATTATTATTAATTATTAGTGCATTTTTTATTCATATTTGTACAATAATTATTGTTACTTTTAATTTTACTTTTTAATGTATTTTAGCTGGAGCAACAAAACAGTTACCGGGGGTTCCTGAGTCAGGGATCTGGGCATGGAGGTTCCGGAGGTTCCGGGGGTTCCCGTGGTGGTGAGGTTTCCCGTGGTGGTGGGGTTTCCCGTGGTGGTGGGGTTTCCCGTAGTGGTGGGGGTTCCTGTGCTGGTGGGGGTTCCCGTGGTGGTCGTTCCGTGACTCCTGGTCATGGGCACACTACTAATAGTTCACATGGTTCAACGGGACGGGAGCAGGAGCAGCAGCAGCGTTCACGGTCTCGGTCTCCATCCCCACCTCGTACCTTCGCCGCAGTTGACGCCGTAGTTGAGGCCGCTAGAGCCCCATTTTATGCGGCCATGAGGGATATTTTGGATGAGCCTGGTCATCATCTCCTCCCTCATCATCTTCATCCACACCGCCCACCGAAGACTTTATGGTATATATTTTATAATTTTTATTGGTTTTTGTTTTTTTTATAACTACATTTTGCAAAATTAAAACTGTACTATTTTTTTTTCAGGTTCACTGATTCAACCGTCGCTTCTGCGGTTACAGAAGTATTTGAAAAGGATTACCAAGATCCTATTTCCCGGTGGAAGGATGTAACGGAACCCGTTCTCCAACGCTGGTTCAGTACTTTTGCGGTAAGTTTTAATGTGATTCTTATTTACTTTTTAAAAATATTTTTTAATTGTTGATCACTAACATTGTTTTATTGTTATTTGATTTTTTTCTCAAGCGCAAGTATCACTGGGAATCTGGCTTTACCGAGACGGTTTACCATTAGTTATGCGCCAAAATCCATGATCGGTTGCCTGATATGGTATTTCGGTGGAAGCAGTCGTGGCTCGCTAAGGGAAATGCAGCCAAGCCAACTCACTTTGACCTGACTGTGTGGGCGGGTTTGGTTGCATATTGGCTGGATCCTGACCACCAGAGACGGAGTGACAACAGTAAGTATGCTCTGGCGCAGAGCAAAAATTCTACACGTCGATCCGGCCGAATTTCATTCGTAACCCGCAGCCGAATGCTTGTAAGTTTTTTTCTAATTATTTTTAAAAAAAAAATTAATTTCATTTATTTTTTTATCATTTTTTATCTTTTTTATCAAATCAAAAATTATTTTATAGGCCGAGGAACGAGGGCAATCAGAAACCGATTTGCTAGAAGTTCTCGCGTATACAAAACGGCGGCCAGATGGCACTTTCTTGAATGCCGATTCTGAGGAGTTCTACAACGATGTTAGTTCCCAACTGCAACAGTTGACTAAGAATGATGATCCTGATAGCGTCGCTTCTGGTTCTTCTGTGGCCGTGAAGAACAAACTTTTTGTTCAGGTAAATTTGTATCATATTTGTTAGTTTAAATTATTTTTACTCTTATGTATATTGTTAGTTTATTACTTTTAATGTTTTTTTATTGGTTTTTCAGTCCGCTCCCCATAGAAAGGGAAAGATTCATGGGGTTGGTTCTCTTCAATCCCAAATCGATATTGGGAGCGGTTATGTTTGCGGTTCCGCTCCAAGTCGGTTCCAGGATCCCAACTAGGTCGCTGTGTTGAATGAGGAATTGACTGCAACAAATACAGAATTGACTGCAACGAAGACGAAGATTGCGGGGTTCGAACAGTTGTTCGACTACTTGGGCGACACGGATCCGAAGCTGAAGGAAGTTATAAGCCGTTTGCGTCAAAACGAGCAATAAGTTGAGGGCGGACCCAGCGGACCCAGCGGGCAGGATCAAGGCGGATCGGGACCATCCGCTGAATTTTAGTTTTCGTTTTATTGTTTTTTTATGTTATTTATAAATATTTTTATGATATTTAAATTAATTTTTTTAATTAATTTCGTTTATGTAAATATATTTATATATTTTAAGAAAAAAATAAAAACAAATTTAATAATTGAAAATTCTATTACTACAAAAAAAAAAAAAAATTGCGACGGAAATGATTCCATCGCAACTTTGCATGTTTGCGACGGATAGTTTTCCCTCTCAAAGTTGCGATGGAATGAGTTTCGTCGCAAGTTTGCGATGGAATAACTTCCCTTGCAACCTTGCGATGGAAACTTTTCCGTCGCAAGTTTGCGATGGATTGACGTCCCTCGCAAACTTGCGATGGAATCTTTTCCATCGCAAGTTTGCGATGGATTAATTCCCTCGTAATTTTGCGAGGGACGTCAATCCATCGCATATCAATCGCAAATTACGACTCAATATAGTTGGTCGCAAATCCATCGCAAGCTTACGATGGAATATCGTAAGCTTGCGATGGATTTGCGACGGAACAGTCTTTGCGACGAACGATTTGCGATGGAATTAGTTGTCTCACAATTCCATCGTAAATGACGTTTTGCGACGGATTTGCGACGTTTTCCGCCGTCGCAAATTGCCTATTTTTCTTGTAGTTGAGGTGTCGATCGACACTCTTGAGCAGTGTCGCTCAACGCTACTTCTGCAGCTCGAAAATCAACCGAAATCTCTTCAAAAGCCAACAAATTTGCTCATGTTTCCACCAGAACAACATGACAAGAGTGTTTGGGATTGATATCAGTTCTTCCAGGAAGATATCCTTCTTGTCTTCTAACAGAATCAGCAGTTTGAGCCACCTGAATATCCAACTTCTTGACATGTGTGCTCAAAGATTCAATTTTTCCATTCAAATCAGTTTATTAGGCATCAATCTTCCCATTGAAGTCCACTGTGATCCTCTGCTGACCTGCTATAAGCTGCTCAAGCATGGACTTTATCTCACTATTTGGTGCTTGTGTAGGAGGAGATTGATAAGAAGAAGCGCCATAATTTCTTGTGAAGTTGTTGTAAGTGAAAGGCTTATGGTAAGAGGAACCAGATCCTTGTTGATTGCCCCATCTCTGTTTTTGAAACCCAGCTCCATTGATGTAGTTAACATCTTTTTCCTGTGACTCTTCTGCTGGTTCAAAAGACTCCACCTCTGCAGCGAACCGAACTGACTTCTTCCCCACAAGAAGGCTATGAACTGAATCTAGTTTAGCCCTAACCTCAGCAATTTGGAATTGCTTCCATCCAGATTTCCACCAAGCTTCTTTCTCTCAAGATCTGCATTCTTGGTACTATTGCTAGATGCCAAGTTCTCTATAAGCTTGTAAGCTTCTCCTGGATATCTGGTATTGAAGTTACCATTGCTCGCAGCATCGAGAGCCATCTCATACCTCCAATCAATTCCTCTGAAGAAAATGCCCAGCAGCTGAACTTCAGTAAAACTATGGTGTGGACAGTCTCTCTGAAAGGACCTGAATCTCACCCAAGAAGCCTTAAATGCCTCTGTAGGTCCTTGAGAAAATTGTGAAATGTTATTTTTCAGCTCCTCGGACCTCGCATCATCATAGAAATTGTTCAAAAAAGCCTTCTTGGTGTCGTCCCAATTCGTCAAAGATCCTGGCTGCAACTGCTTCAGCCAATAAGCTGCATCCCCTGCAAGAGAGTAAGGGAATAAATTGCAAAAGAGGTAGTCATTAGTGACTCCATGTGCCTTGATGCTGTTGGCCAGATCTTCGAATCTCTCGATGTGATCCATGGGGTGTTCATGAGGAAGACCATGAAAAGGGTGCTGACCCACAAGAGTGTAGTATGCAGGTTTCAGCTCAAAGTTATACCTCTCAAACGCAGGAGGGCGAATCGTAGACCGATTAGCATAGAACAAATCAGGCCTGTTGTGGTCTCCAAGTGTGCGATTCGGTACAGGCTGAGCCTGTGGAGAAGCAGGTGCAGTGACATTATTGACCACGGGCTGAGCTTGCGCAGCTGCAGGTAGAGCTGCAGGTGTTTCTTCAATCACATTCCCAGCATCATCAAGCTTCTGCCCTTCCTCATTGCGCCTGTTTCCTTCTCTATCAACCAGATTGCCATCAGCATCCTCATGCAAAATTATTGGCATGTTCATCGCAACTGGCCACCTGGCTTTCCGATTAGTACGCTCTAAGTGTGCTAACTCTTGATTTGTGAGATTGACTAGCTCTTTGTTTTTGTTGCTATGGGTTTTGCGGTTAAGTATACACCTGAAATACCAAAAAAAAAAGTTATAGAACGCGTGAGTAACAAAAGAAAATAAAATTCTTAGACAAAATTCTAGAACTAAAAATTTAACGGCAACAAGAAGAGACGATTGGCAACGGCGCCAAAAACTTGATAGGTCTAAGTTTTCTCTATTATTCTATTGCAAGTGTACAGCAGTCAATGTGTAGTGTATAGGGTTATCGAATCCAAACGTCAAGTTGTTGCACAGTAAATTTTCAGATTCAAAGATTGCTAAGATAAATAATGATAATGTAATGCAAAAGCAAGTAAATAAAAATAACAATATCGATTCGTGAAGGTTTAGATTCAGAGAGACCAAAAGCTAGGCCTTGGGAGTTTCGCAGGTTGAATAAGAGATTGTGAATTAAATACGATCAGGATATGAATTAAGTACCGTTCTTGAACATGAACACTAATGTAAAATCGACCAATTTTCGTTGCGAAGATTATCTATGTCTAATCCTAGAATTCCAAATTCCTTTGAAAATTCTATAAACTAAACAAGCCTTAATCTCAGGTTCAATTGTTCACAAAATCCCTAAACCAAATTCTTTTGCAGATAGATATTTTGCTCATTTAAGATATGTCGGGAAACTAATAATACTTTCGCATCTATGAATTATCCTAAGTATGAATTCCAGGTGATCAATTCTAGAAATCAATGATTAAGCACAATCTAGATGAAGAACTATAAGATTATCCTAACAGAGATTCAATTCTAACAACTCATCTTCAACCCTTGAAAAACTCAAAACCTAACTAACAAATTACTCAGACATGGTTATTGGAAACAACATCATAGACTGAATAAATTGCATTAAAGAGAAAGAGTAATAAATAACAGGGGTTCAGATTCTTCTCTCGGAGGTACAGAGTAGCAGAATAGTCTCCCCAAAAGTTCTCAAGGAAATCACTCTAGTCTTAATGAAAATAAGATACCAGATTATAAAAGAAGCCTAAACAATGGCTTATAAACCTTAAAAAAACACGATCTGGGCACTTCTGTAAATATGTGGAACTTGGGCCAAAACTGCAAATTTTCAAGTCTTCATTAAAAATCGCGTCTCCTTCTGTCTGAAGGCAGTGTCGACCGACACCCTGCAGTGGTGTCGATCGACACCAGTATCTGAGTGCAGCAATGACTTTGGTTTTCCAGCAAAAACTCCCAAAAAGCTTCATAAACTCCAGTTAAGCTCCAAACTCCAGTTAGGCCTGCATCCTTGTCTCTAAGCAACTGTCGCACCTCGCGCTGATCCCGTTTTGTTTTTCCACAAAAATGCAGAGCAAAGAGAATCTATCTTGGCGTAAAAGTGTTTTGGCAGTAAAAAAACAGAGCTCTAGAAATTTACCATCCCATAGATGACAGACGAGATCAAACGAATCTTTCCTGCAAATGAGAGAGGCTTTACCGTCCAACTGTGTAACTTGCTTGTATTTTTTCCACAAATGGTTGGAGAGTGGCATTAGATATTCTTCTTGGATTAAGAGGAAGCCCCATGTAGCGAGTGGGAACGAGCCAATTCTGAAACCTGAGATGTCGCTTAAGACCTCTGCTTGGATCTCGTCATAACCGCCAAAGAAGATCTCCGATTTTGAAGGGTTCATGTCCAATCCACATATATCTTTGAAGTATGACATGACCTCTACAATGCCGCTCAATGAGTGCCTAGAACCATCAGAGAAGACTAAGATATCATCCGCAAACAGCAAGTGCGTTACCCGAGGGTTGGAGCAGAGAGGGTGAATTCTGAATTTTCCTTGCTCTGCGGCTTTCTCCAGTAACTTTAGAAAAAACTTCCATCACCATAACTTAGACAAGTCACCATATTGGGACTTGTTATCTGTGATAGGAGAAGGTAATCTATTAATAAGAAAGACAGCTATCAAGAAACAATCACCCCCAATACTCTAAAGAGACACCAGATTGAAACATAAGAGCTCTAGCGACATCGAGTAAATGATGATGCTTACGTTCTACCACTGAATTTTGTTCAGGAGTTTCATGACATGAATGATATGCTGTAATGCCTTTTTGCAAGTAAAGACCAGAAAAATTCAATTCATGTGCATTATCAGAAGAACGAACAGACATAAACTTTGTTAAACTGAGTTTCAGTCATCGTAATGAATCCAGGAAAAACATGTAAAACATCAGATTTTGTCTAAGTAAATAAGTCCAAGTGCCTTGACTGAAATCATCAACAATACAATAGTAAACAAAATACTTGTATCCGTCAATAATGGGAACTGAGAAAGGACCCCAAATATCAATATGAATCAATTCACAAGGTTTATCACGCATATGATTCAAAGACTTAAAAGGAAGATGCGCTTTTTCTTAGCCAAATGACAAATGCGACAATGAGAAGAAGTTTTTTTTTTTTTTTTTTCCTCTTTTGGAATCATCAATACATCAGATAAAGATTCAATTATACTCATAGACAGATGACCAAGTCTCGTATACCATACAGAATCGACTTTACTGACAGAAAAGATAGAATCAGCACCTTGAAAAATCAGAACAATTGATACTGACTAAAGACTTATCAAGATTCAGAACATAAAGGTTGGCAACTTAACTACCTTGACCAATCATCAACTGCCGAGTAAGAGCTTGAATGAAATATGCATCAGAAGTAAAACTAACTTTAGAATGCAAGGTTTCAGTGATAACACTAACACTCAGCAGATTGAGACCTTGTGTTTCCAAGTTGTTCCCATAAGGCCTTCTTCTTGGTGAAATATGTAGAGAGATCGAGTTCTCCTTGCTTGAGAGTCATCACAGCCTTTTCAATCTGATATTTTCGAGGAAGATTGTTAACTTTGAAACGACGAAATAGATCATCCCACATCTCAGCAGCATCCTGATTATATAGAATACTATCACAAATCTACTTATCCACGACATTAAGAATCCATGATTTCACCATACTATTGCATCGACTCCGTATCTTAAAAGAAAAATCATCTTCAGGTAGTAGTCTAGGAAGAGATCCATCAACAAACGACAATTTAGTCTTCACCTACTGATCTTCATCGCAATAAACCAGCTGTTGTAATTAGTACAATCTAGAGTATGAGCAATGATCGCTAAACCTGGATGATCGGAGGAGTGGAGGAAGAACGAACTATGAGGAGTGGAGGAAGAACGAACTATGAGGATTGTCAAATGATTCGGGAATCCTTGACATCGATCCATGCCTTCGAAGTTCGCCGATCTAGGATGACGTTGTGTAGAAGCTATCGCAACCTCAGGATCCTCAAGGATCTCTGATTGTGGACGAAAGTTGAGCTCCAAATCATCAACTTCAGGTGTTGAGCTCCGAGTCTTCATTTTCCCCCTTCGATAAGTGATTGTGCTGAAGGTCAATCAACAAGGATTGAGAAGAATAAACGCTGAAAATAGAAGAAATGGAAGAGAATCGAAGGTGAAGTCACCAGATTCGACGAAGAAAAAGCTATGATACTATGATAGAATCGTTGAACAAAGAGAATTGTGAAATGGTTTTCTATTTCTTGTCACTATACAGAAATGGTTACAAGGCATATATACAATTGAGAAGCCAAGTACACCAAACCAAAATCAGCAAAATAAAACTAAACCACACGAAACCCGATTCTATACATTGATAAATATTAGAGAAATAGCAAAATATAGCCCTCAATAAGTTCATAATTAAGAAACAGAATCTGACATACTTTATCAATCATGTCTACACTCAGAATGACGAATTTACCCTTTTCTATGTTTGTTACTTAATTTATTTTCTTTTGACAACAATAACGCAACAATGCGCTAACAAATGCGCTAACATCAGTTAGCATGATAACATTATCGTTACTTAGCGTGATAATATTAGTTAGCATGATAACATTATCGTTAGTTAGCGTGATAATTGAAAAGTTATCCGGTAAATCCTTAACAATATATTATTGCATGCTAATGCATCAGTTAACATGATAATATTATCGCTAACAACATCAGTTAGCATGATAACATTATCGTTAGTTAACGTGATAATATTAGTTAGCATGCTAATTGAAAAGTTATCCGGTAAATTATTGTTAACAATATATCATTCCATGCTAATGCATCAGTTAACATGATAATATTATCGTTAATTAGCGTGATAATATTAGATAACATGCTAATAAAGAAATAATGGCATTTATGTAAATAAGTTGAAGCATATGACTATTTTGGGGTGAAATAACAAATTCTCTCTCCTCAAAATCTAATTACTAAATTATCTTTCCATATATTTAATTATGAACTTATTTTAGTATATAGATTAATATTACCCTAAATATTATTTCTGTTTTTATCTTGTCGTGTCCAAGTTCATGTTTTGTTTTGTTGGCATGTTCAAATTTAATTACCACATTATATATGTAAGAAGAACAAATCTACATGCTGTTGAGTTTTTTTGTTACAATTAGAATTGTTATTAGTATATGGACATGATGATAGTAGAACAAACGATGCAAAAAAAGGTATATAAACAAAATAATAGTGATGGTTTGAATAGACATTTTAAGTGGTATAAGAACACATTATTTAAACTGAAAAGGTGATATAACAAAAAAACATGTAAACCAAATATGGTGTTAGTAGACTTTAAGCGGCTTCTCTCTTCTTTCCCCCTCTCTCTAGATCTCAAAAGCTTCCCTCTTTGCATGTCTCTTCGGGCGTTTCTCGTCCGCGGTATGAGAGACATCCTTTTTCGTTTCTTTTTTTCTTCTTTCCTTTTGCCGGCACTTCATCCTTGGTGGCCATGATTTTCCTAGCCGTTTCAGTGGCGGTTCTTCCTTGAGGTGGAGATGGTTATCTGGTGGAAAGGTCTGCAGATCTGGATCCGTTGAGGTCAGGATCCGGTGACACAAGTTTGTGTTTGTCGGTTTCCTCTTCTCCTTTTTTCATAGAGTTGTGTTTTGGTCTCTCTGGCGGTTTTGACAGTGGTGGGTTCATAGCGGGTTAGTTTGCTCGGTTGCGGTGAAGGAGTTCTTCGGAGCTTAAACCAAATATCCAAAACTGAGTAATAGAATAGCCCTTTTGTTGGCAGAAAAAAAAACAAAAAAAAATGTAAACCAAATATTATGTGCGTGTGCAGAACATGATATGGTTGGGTGGGGCATCTTTTGGGGCAGATATTCCGCTCCCTTTGGTTGCGTTCACACTGTGATGATCCCTTCTCAGTGGCTTTTCACACTTCACTTTACTCGGCTTCCTCCTAGCTCGGCTCGATTTTTTTATTTGTAATTGTTCTACCATAATAACGCGTCTAAAAATAATAAAATTGTGGTTTACTGAAATTATCTGAGAAAATTAATGTATTAGAGCATACAGCTTGTGATAAAGCTCTTTAACTCTTTTAATTACTAGATCTTTCACCCACGCTACACGCGGGTCTGTATTTTAAATTGGTTTAATATATATTTTTAAAGAATAATTTTTAAAAAATTCAAAAATTAACAGTTAAAATTTATCAATCTTTCAATACCAAAATTTTCTGGAAAACAAAAAATTTTAGATATACCAATACCTTGTTGAGATCAAATCTTGGCATACAAAAATG
>OVBJ01002680.1:0-12918 GCA_900406535.1 Noccaea bulbosa
TGTTGTTGCTCAAATCCAAAACATTCAGCTCGCTGAGACTGGATAACGTTTTCGGGATCTCGCCAGAGAGGTTGTTGTTCGAAAGGTCTAAGATCTCTAGCTTCTCAAGATCTCCAACACTTTGCGGGATCAGTCCAGTTACGTCGTTGTGAGAGAGGTTCAAGAGCTTCAAGCTTTTGAGATTCCCTAGAGAGGCTGGGATCTCTCCGTGTAGCTTGTTCTTGGAGAGAGCTAAAAGAGTGTAGAGGTAAAGGTTTCTGCTGGCAAGACCTTGCTTTGAATTCTTCCAATTCACGGCTAAATCTTGTATTTCGATGCTGATGCTGAATCCAGATGTAAAAGCCGAAGAGTTGCTCACTGGAGATTCAATCATTCCCCTGAGATTCCCAAGAGATGAAGGAAGAGATCCATCAAGATTGTTCTCAGAGAGATCCAAGATCTTGAGACTTGTGAGATTTGATATGTCTTCAGGGATCGAACCTTTGAGGGAGTTGTTCCTAAGGCTAAGAACCTCTAGAGATGGAGATAACCGGGAGATGAAACTAGGGAACTCACCGGAGATTTCGTTGTCGTGAAGATCAAGATGGAACAGAAAAGGGAGATTGATCAAGTCTTGAGGGAATTCTCCGGTGAAGTTGTTCTGGCTCATGGAGAGCATCATGGTGTTTAAACCAAAAGAAGATGGAACATCTCCGGAGAACTCGTTTGAAGATATGTCAAGAACAGCAAGTAATGATCCAGCGTCGAATCTTGGGAATTCACCTGATAGCTTGTTCTTTGACAAATCAAGCAAGAGAAGCCTGTAGATCTCTGAAATAGACTTTGGCACTGACCCTGAGAAGTTGTTTTCAGAGAGCATCGGTATCATGGCTGATGTTTCGCCTACAGTGTCAGGGATCTGACCTGAGAAGTTGTTTCTTGATAGTGCAAGAACTGACAAGTCCTGAGACTGAAACAAACTTGGAGGCAGTGAGCCTGAGAGTCTGTTGTCTGACAAAATCATGCTTCCGATACTCAGATCAGCAAGCCATTTGGGGAAGCTTCCTTGGAGCCTGTTCATGCTCAAATCCAAGAAGAGAAGAGATGTTTGGTTCTTGAGCCAATCCGGAATATTCCCTTCTAAGCCACAAGATCTAAGTGACAGATGTGTTAGCTTACACTTTGCAAAGACAGAGCCGTTCTTGTTCCATTGGAGTTTGTTTCCTCCGAGCCGCAGTATCTTGAGCTTTTCAAGACCAAACAGCCATGTGGGAATCTCACCTGACAAGCCACCGTTATTCTCAATCTGAAGTGTTTCAAGATTTGTCAGCTTTTGAAACGACGATGGAATGCCACCAGACAAATTGTTCCTGCTCAAAGACAGAGTTGAGAGATTGACCAAGCTCCCAATACCGTCTGGAATCTCAAAGGACATGGAATTATTCTGAAGATCAAACGTCTCGAGCTTCATTAACTGAGACACTGACAGCGGTATACGACCAGAGAACAAGTTCTGCTTCAGTGACAGCTTCCGCAGTTCACTAAGACTACCTTGTAAACACAAAACAGGATAAAGTTCTCAGTGATCTTCATGCATGAATATTAACTTCAGATTTTTAGGCTAGTTTGCAGATTTTACCTATTTCTGGAGGAATGTCTCCTCCAATGAGATTCTCATCCAAGATGAGTTCCTCCAGATTCTTGAGCTCTTTGATGTCACCACTCAACGTACCGTTAATAACATTCATGCTTAAGTCAAGGCGTTGAAGAGTCTTCAAGGAGAAAAATTGAGGAGGGATAGAGCCGTTGAAGCTGTTATGGCTCAAGTCTAGAGAGAGAATCCTGGTCAAGTTCGCAAATCCATCTCCAGGAATCTCTCCCTGTATGAAATTAGAAGAGACATCCAGCGATACAAGAGAGCTTATTCGCAAGATCGGTCTCAGAAGGCTTGAGCTCACTGAGCCAGAGAGTACAAGAGAGTTCAGATTCAGTTCTATCACTTCTCTGGAAGGCGAACGAGCGTTGCATCTCACGAGTTGCCATTTGCAGCAATCTGAGTTTGGCCTCCATGTCTTTAAACCTTCCAAGTTGATTTCTGCTTTGGATTGGTTCTTGATGCTCTGAGTCAGGAGGTTCTTGAACTCGAGAAGAAATTGTCTTTGGTCTTGTGGGCAAGAGAAAGATAGTTGTGGAATTAAGAAGATGAAGAAGAAGAAGAGGAAGCAGGAGAGAAGACTTGGCTTCTGCATTTTTCTCAGAGCTTTTTGTTCTTTTGCAACTTTCATTTTCTTCTACAAGTCTTGTTTTATAGTTACTAGTCCAAGAAGAGAGATTGCTAAAAGACTAAAGATCGGACAATGTTTCTGTTCACTGTGGAAGATGGTGATTGTGTAAAGCTTTTTTGAACGCACTAAATGCAAAATAAGTTGACTCTTAAGGTCTTATTGCTGGAAAACGAGTTGAATTTCCATCATGTCGACTTCATATAGTTGAGTCTGTTAAGTTGCCACTAAATCTAAAAATTAGAAAAGTTTTTTGTATTAGTATATGTATTCTAAAATTCCACAATAAATCTTGAATTATTGAATCATTGATTATAAACAATTCATATACTAGTTGTGTAATTCCAGTGCTAATCAACATTTTGGTTGTATTCCATCTAGGATTTTAACAAAAATTTGAATTTAAGAGTAATTTGTTTAATATACAAAAGCTCGAGTATTAATTAATATGAAGTATATTAGTTAAATTCCACATGTACGATTTTGGTTTTAAAGATGATTATCGAAGGCTGGTTGAATTCTCAATTCTGAAAAATCAACTAAATACAGACTAATAAAGCTGAAGTGATATAATTTGAGATAAAAAAAAAAAAAAAAAAAAGGGCCGTACGCAGATTTTTATATGTTCATTATAACAAACATGTTGCTTCATCCTGATTCTGTACACAAATCAGGTATAAAGAAAGCAATAATAAGCCAGAAACTGCATAATTTTTTCCAGCTCTTCAATTCTATAAATCGTGATGCTTCTCTTCTACTCTCTCTTTTTTTTTCTTCCTTTTTTTAAATGTTACTTGTGATCTTGTACTTACTACATACATACGAGAGACAAATTTCATTTTCATTACACAGTCACATAGGTTGGCTCCTGGTTAAGGTTTACCTTAGGATTGTAGTGAAAGACTGAAACCGAAGCTTCACGTTAGAAGGCCTCTAGAGAAAGATGATCATCCCTGAAACCTAGAGCGAGAGTGAGAGAGTGTTTGGTAACAGTATACTCGGCGTTTACTCAGCAAACTGTCCGACCATAGCATATTGATGCAATGTACAGATTTTTTGCCCATTTGTCCTGCAACCAACATTGCAGATCCAAAAGTCAGTACATAGAATAAAATTAGAGGAGAATCAGGAAGTTTTGAAACGAAGTCAAGATCCTTGTGTTGTTTTCTAAGAACAAACCTTGACATGGGTGCTTGGGAAGGCGGAAGTGCGGAAAGTCTCTTGTGTTTCATCGGTTATCTTTCGTTTAGGTATACTCAGTATAAGAGCTGCTTGATCTGCTGTTGCAGCCATTGATGTTATCCTGTATCCACTCTCCCACCTTCTATGGATTCCTTCACGTGGGTACAAAAAGTCAAGCTCCACTACCTAACATACACCACAGAGACATCATATTAATACGTTTATTAAGTGCCCAAGAAAGAAACAAAGAAATGTTGAAATGCCCGAGTCTCAGGGGTTAAGAGATTTGGAACCTGTTCAGAATAGCATGAGTTCCTGGACATGACAACGCCCCAACGACTCCCAGCGGTGGTCATGGAGGTCACATGAAAACCTTCTTTCCACTTTTTATTTATCCATTTGAATGGGAATGAGTCGCTGACTTTGTAAGATTGCTGGGTATAAGGAGTTCCTATCGAGTTACAAGAAGTAAAATAAGTCAAAACGGCCTCATGCACCAATGAATTAATAAGTAAGACATCACCATAGTTATTGTCAGACATGAATACCAACCTTTCGCCATAACAACCAACGAGCTCCCGTTATTTGCACCAGCTATGGAACTGATGTAGTAGTTCTTTTCCCATTGTTCCATAATCCAGTCCTGCAAAGAAATCCAGAAACAA
Organism: Noccaea bulbosa; assembly: GCA_900406535.1. Lineage (NCBI taxonomy): Eukaryota > Viridiplantae > Streptophyta > Magnoliopsida > Brassicales > Brassicaceae > Noccaea > Noccaea bulbosa. The sequence continues at coordinate 4,109 of OVBJ01002680.1, forward strand.
ATGTTGAGCTGGCTGGACTCGAGCATAGGTATGACAGGTAGATGTGAATCCTGTGCTTCAGCTGATTTACCTTGTGGAGGAAGACCGTCGACAATTCATAAACTTGAGAGCTGAACCCAGTCCCAGCATCCATGATGATGGCCCAAAGATTAGCTGCTGATGCTACACAGCTTATGAAAAGGCCATCCTCGTTACCTTTCTCTATATGCTGGGCCAGCCTCATGTCTGCAACATTGTAATGATATCTACAAAGAGCAACAAAGATTGACTGGTCATGCAAAGGAAAGCCATGCAATGTATATACCAAACAAAACACTGGGTAGACTGAGTTCTGAGTTATACCTCTGTTTCATAGGACGACGTGCATTATAGACTGAAATCCACTGGGTAGCAGGACTGCCGATTCTGATTTTCTTCCTCGGCTGTTCATCCTCTTCCAAATTGAAAAGCAGTCTTCCTCGTTTTTGGCCAACCTATTCACGCAAAAGCAAAATATCAGCACTTGTTGAAATATTTATATATAGTGAAAAGTAACCATGGGAACCAAAGACAACTACCTTAAGAGCTCCATCAATTCTAATTGGTCTAGATATGGCGCATGGCTCGATAAGAGTATCAAAAATCGAGATAAGCTTGGCATAGTTGGGCTCCTCGTTAAACTTCATATTAGTAACTGCCTCGAGGAATAGCTTAAACGGGGGAGGACAAAAACAGCACATCAATTCAGGAGAGGTCGACATCTTTTTCTTGCAAACAAGAAAGCTCTTGTTGTCACCCTGCGTACAAAAACCATATATCATTGACTTGAACTGAAACTTGCAAGGTTTTAGCTTGTGATTAGGGAGATAAAACCTCACCTGGTATCCTTGCCATGGCAACCTTCCCCGCATCAGAAATATTAATGTATAAGCCAATGACTCCAGATCATCCCTCCGGCTTCCAGTACGACCAAGATGTGCATGACAACTTGCATACCTTATCGTTCCCCTGCATATATAGCATAATAAATACATATGCAACAGATATTGATTGTACGAAACAAAGTAGGAAAGATCAAATGCATCAACAAAAATACCTGAATACATCTGGTCTTTGATCATATTCAACATGCTGTCCAGAGTGGGAATCTTTCCATCTTGATGCTGTATAAAAAAGATGATGTATGTTAATATTATGAAATGTAGAACGATTACATATATATTTCACAAAACTTTACAGGGATAAAAGATAGATATATACAGCTGAAAAACAAAATGTGTCAGATTGTTTGTACACATATACAGAAACTCACCTAGACCAAGATCGATAAGGTATAGTTTCTTCTCGTCTGGTGTTCCAGGCTGACCAAGTAAAAAGTTTTCTGGTTTCACATCTCCATGCACAAACCTTGTTTGATGTAGGGATTGAAGAGGGCATGACAGTCAGTGATAGCGAAATTTTGGCTGTAAATGTAAATTTTTTGTTCGAAGTAAATGGAACTATTTGCTAAGAAGTTGGCATAAAAAAAAATTCCGCTAACCCCTTCATATGCAGTTTTTCAAGAATAGATATCGCTTCCATTGCAATGCACGCTACCATGTTTGGAGACATCCTACAACATATGATGATACTTTTAGCATAACTGCATGAGAAATGGATGGTATGAAAATATATATAGAATTTTCAAAGTGCTTACGATTGTGCCAAAGAGTTCCAAACATCCCAGAGGCTGGGGCCAAGCATGTCCATCACCTGAAATAATTATAAATGTTTCTTCATAAAAGATATTTGATATAATCTTGCCGTGTAACCAGACTCATACTCAAAGCTTACCAGAATGTAAAAATCTCCTTGACGACCCTTAAGATGTACAGCAGGAATTCCATAACAGCTATTAAGCGTACTTTACAGCAGAAAACCAATAAAGAAGAGATAAGTAGTGACATATAAGGAGATAGAGAAACTGGTCAGGAGATATAGAAAGGAAAGATGTAAGTCTTACTTGTACACTTGCCACTCGTAAGGTGGGCCAAAATTACAGCCTTTACTATTTCGGTGTTCAAGTTTCAGAGCTACCTGAAAAGGAAAATAATACTTTTCAATTAAAAGTTCACGTTTTTGGACTAACCCCCATGAAATTCACCAGTCGTTTTTTCTATTATACCTCAATTGCATCTGCTCCAATCCTGTCACTGCCACCACTCACCCTCCTCCCAACATAAACTTGACCAAAACCACCCTTACCGAGTTTCCTCTCAGTCTTATAAACAGGAGAATTTCCAACTTGCACCTATACAAAAAAATGAAATCATAGTGAATATCTCTCTCAAAAGGAAAATGAAAAGCTGACACAATGCTTAAACCCATTAGCACAAGGTTAAAAGAAATTACCCTTTCCGGGACTGGAGCCGTGCTGGAATCTTCTTCCATGCCTGCTATTTTCTCAGCGCTAGCGCCTTCCGCAGCAACATCCTTATCAGCTACCCCTTCCACTACCCCTTCCACTCGAATTAAAGCGGGCCACCTGCAGCTTGACGAACCTCACAAGGTTCTGGCTCTAAGTCTGTCAACCTGATTCCCCTTCCCCTACCGGCAGCAGTTGGTCTTGGAGGTACCGCCCCTTTAGCTACAGCAGCATTCCCCCTTCCTATACCACCACCTCTTCTCCTTGTTGCGGTCTGAGGAGGAGGTACGTTATTCTCTGCTTGTTCGACTGTCTGAGGGTTAGGCTGATCATCAAGACGTCTCGATCTCCTTGCTCCACTTCTTAACTCTGGCATTCTTAATCCATGCAAAATGTAAGAAGATCTTATTCTTTATGTCACCTCTTTAGATTACCTGCGGCATGAAAATCGGAGCATAAGGTTTTCGTAATAACAGTTCATTTGATGCTATAATCCACAAACAAAGAATGAAGCCAAAAGTATTTTGCGGCATTCCACAAACATGAGCTGACAATAATTAACCAACTGATAAGAGAGCAAATCTAAGAGAGTAAAAGTGTAAACAGCTTTTTTTCCAGGAAAGTGCTTAAAACGAATCAGAAAGCAAGTAAAGGCAATCTAATACAATAGAGGAAACCATAGCTCACATTACGAGTATTCCTTTTACACAAAAACACTATTTATGGCGTAGCATTTTTCAATCAAACCGAAAAGCATTTGAAACCAAATTTTGATCCTACAATCAATGGTATTTCACTCCAAAGTATCCAATACATCAAATGTCGAAACTTCCTAATGTGAACGCCATTACAAAGAGCTGATGATGAATAATAACAACGCTAATAGACCAAGAAAATCAACAGAAGGATTTACTACCCCATAGATCAATGAACACATCTTCTGATGATTTTCAGTTTTCACAGAAACATACAAATCCACAGCAAAAGTAGCATAGATTCGAGAAAAACAATGATTTTCTGATTTTTACACTTGGGCTTAGTATTTTTCTGCAGATAACAATAATACAATGATTTCCGTTTTCAAAAACCACCGCGAAACTGATGAATGTACAATAACATGAGAAAGACAACTTTTCTCTGAAACATACATACCTGCTTGTAATCATTGACAAAGTAGCAATGGGGAAGATGGACAAGCTTCTCTGAGTAAATATGAGCATATTGCAGAGGAGACACGAACTGAAAAGGAAAAGCGAGTAACGGTCAAAACATGAGAAAACAAAAAAGATTAGAATTTTCTTTTCCTTTTTTCGATGTAGGTTGCCCCAGTTGTACCCGGGAAGCCTGGATTGGTGCAGGCTGCATAGCAAATATTTCATTCCTAGCCCCCTGCATAAGTTAAACCAAGCACTATTACCAAAAAGATTTCCATGGGGTTGGTTACAGCTCCAGAGTAAACAAATTTCTGAATTTTTCTGAGCATACCTTGGTGTAACCATTAAGATTGATGAGGATCTGGATTTTGTCTTCATTTATTGTCTTGGCGATAGCATCGGACGACATAGCAGAAACGTCCAGGAAATGCTCGGCTTCTGACTGGGTACGCTGTCTCCACTCAGTACCGTCATTTGGACTCAATGCATAGCAGAAAACCTGTAAAAAAAAGTGATTAGCTTTGCTGAAATCCCAGATCCCAAACACAGCATAGGCAGATACATGATGGTCTAGCAACAATCCAGAACCTTAACTTTCGATATGAAATCAGAGTAGATCTTAAGAAAATAAACAATAAATATCCAAGTGCAGGATACAAACCTCAACATTTTCTCTGTTGTGCATCCCAAACACTGATCCCATGAGGTGTGACAACGGATGATTACCAAAATCACTGCTCACATATCCAATCCTTCATCTCTTAAATCCTCCCTCACGTTTTACAGGGAGCCCAGCTGGATGGTTAAACGGAGGTAGTCCAAAACGGGAAGCAATTATAGAGCAGTGTGCAGCATATTTACGACTGAAAATTTAGGAGATTCATAAGGAACAGGCCAATAAACATGTATTTTTCATGAGAAGTATTAGTTTTGAATTTCAGCTTCAAACCTGATTTCAAGGGCAAGAATAGGATCAATAGGATATGCTATTGCATGGAAGGGCTGGACACTTGGAAGGACCGACATCTGAAAATAAAATAGGATATGTTACTTCCTTACTCTGTAATAGCATAAAAAGTACCAAAAATATTGTGGCATATACACTTACATTTATTTGCCTCCTAATAATGCCTTCAACTTCAGAGAACATTTTGCTGCGGTCCTCCCAACAGCAGACACACTGGTACAACAGCAGGAAAGAAAAGTAGGCAAACGACGGGTGTTACTAAGAACCAGGAAACGGAGACAGAAGCTACCATATCAAACGTGTGACGGAAAAGTCTTACCTGCAAGGTGTGCAGAAGGTTGCAAGTTGCTTCTGGGAAGTCTGGTCGTAGAAGTAAAGCCTGCTTATAGCTCGTTATGGCAGCTTCCACATGCCCACTGCTTATGCAAGAAGGTCCAACAAATACATCAACACGAAAACAAATTATTTCTGGTGGAACCCATGCACTTAAAAAGATGGCCAGTGCTGTACTGCTGGTCTATTAATTTTAAATGTTCTTAAACCAAAGAAATAAGAGCCTAATTGGCAAGTGTTGTGCTTCACTAGAAACCTTTGTATCTCCCCGTACAGCCATATATTTAGTAGTTTTTAGGAAATATGAAAGGTGTACACTATTCAAGATGGACAGTGTATTATGCAAAATTCTTCTCGACCAGGGTCTTTTCCTTCACAGCATATAACTGTTAGCCCTGTTTTCGGGAGGTGGTATTTAAACATGCGTCTGGTATACATTATCAATGCAAGATGCTGAGAATGGATACCTATCCTTGTAAGCAGAGGCCAAGTTTGCATGAGCTTCAGCCATTGAAGGCCGGAAATTAATAGCATGCATGTAATCCTGAATGGCTTCATCAGCCAATGGGACAATACGAAGAACCTCATTATAGCAGGATATAGCATCCGTGTAATTTCCCTGAAGTTAAGGATGAAAAAACAACCAAAATCCGTCAAACATGGTCAAGAGTCCAAAACTGATTGAACGGTGGTAAAGAAGCATGTAGCAACCTGTTGTTTATAAATTACTGCAAGGTTATTGAAAGGAGCAGATAGCTTACAGCCAAAGTATCCTTGAATAATGAGGAAGCAGGACCCATCATATTCCTGTTCAAAGCACGATGGGTGTTACTAGGAGTCAGGAAACGGAGACAGAAGCTATCGTATCAAACGTGTGACGGAGAAGTCTTACCTGCAAGGTGTGCAGAAGGTTGCAAGTTGCTTCTGGGAAGTCTGGTCGTAGTAGCAAAGCCTGCTTATAGCTCGTCATGGCAGCTTCCACATGCCCACTGCTTATGCAAGAAGGTCCAACAAATACATCAACACAAAAATGAATATCTTTCTGGTGGAACACATGCAGCTAAAAGATGGCCAATGCTGTACTGCAACTCTGCTAAATCTTAAATGTTCTTAAACCAAAGAAACAAGAGCCTAATGGACAAGTGTCATGCTTCACTGGAAACCTTTGTATCTCTTCGTACAGTCCTTATGCTGCTTCATGTTAGTAATTGTAGGAAATATGGTTTGCCCTGTTCTTGGGAGGCGGTATTTAAACGTTTGTTTGGTATACATTATAAATGCAAGATACTGAGAATGGATACCTATCCTTGAAAGCTGAGGCCAGGTTTGCATGAGCTTCAGCCATTGTAGGCCGAAAATTAATAGCATGCATGTAATCCTGAATGGCTTCAGTTACCCTCCCGATCTCTTTGAAAGTGTTGCCTCTATTAACAAGAGCATCAGCAGCCAATGGGTCAATACGAAGAACCTCATTATAGCAGGATATAGCAACCAACCAAAATCCGTTGAGGAGGAAAAAACAACCAAAATCCGTTAAACATGTTCAAGAGTCCAAAAATGATTGAACAGTGGTAAAGAAGCATGTAGCCACCTGTTGTTTATAGATTACTGCAAGGTTATTGAAAGGAGCAGATAGCCCTGTCGTTACAGCCAAAGTAGCCTTGAATAATGAGGAAGCAGGACCCATCATATTCCTGTTCAGAGTTGTGACATGAAGTTACGCTAAATTATAATAACGTGTATCAGGAAAGAAGCAAGAAAGAACCACATACCACTCCATATATATATTTCCAAGATTGGCCATTGCTTGTGGATGATTTGGTTGTAAAGCAAGACATTGCTGCAAAACCACAGGCCTGTCAGTAATGTGTGAATTGCTTCATCTACTCGACCGATGTCCTTCAACGCATTACCCTTCAAGTTGCAAATGCAAGACGATCATATGTGAGAAATATAATTCATAGACCACATAATACGTATTGTAGATGCTAACCAAGTTGTTGTAAGCCTCTAAATAACGTGGATCTCGGGAGAGAGCCTGCTTGTAGTGTCGAATTGCTAAATCCAGTTGACCTTGCTCAGAGTATATACTGGCTATATTTCCTGCATTAAGTAGTTAAATTTCAATTATGAAAAAGACATCGCACATTTACTTGAACAATTAATTTCTATAACAGCTAAGCATTTACTTGATTAAATTACACTCACCAAATGCCACTGCACAATTTGGCCGCATCTGTAAGGCATGCTGATAACACATGATCGCCTCTGTCGGTCTACCCAGAGCCTTATAAACAAAGAAGAAAGAAATTTTTGTTTCTTTTATTGTCCAGAATACATTGTTGCAGTGAAGTTTCAGCTACTGATCCTGAACATAAACATACCTTGTACACATTTCCAAGATTTAAATAGGCATCAGGGAATGCAGGTTTCAGCTTCCTGGTACATTTACAGTCAACATAGTTAAAACACACAACAGTCTAATCAGAAAAGGAGAAAAACAAAAACTTGAGTTTCCCATCTGTATATATGTAGAAGATAATTTAAAAGTTCTCCACATTTCACTCATTTTCATCATATTCTACAACAAGATAGAATTGCCATCAAAAAAATTCCTCTCTCTGCTTTCCACATATCGAGGATTAAACCAATTTCCCCACCCCCGGGAATGATTCCTCCTAGGGACATTGGCTAAAAACAAAATGGTTCTGACAAAAATTTCTTAATTGGATAGAAAACAAAAGGTACTGGCACAAACATATGCAAACAGACCATTGTGTCCACGGTTTTTCCCAGGACGGAATGAAGCATACCTTGTAGTATTGAAGTGCTCTACTGAGATCACCTGACTCCATGAAAAGACCAGCAAGATTAGACCACGCAATAGCAAATGTTGGTTGTATGCGAACAGCTTCAAGGTAGCAACTGTATGCCTGCACAAAATATTACATTCTGACAATTTGGACTCTGGCAGAAGATACTGACAATAAGACTGACGATCATCCCTGCTTGCCTTTCAGTAACAACTTGATGTCTGTATTGATTGTGGATTATGACACAGTACAACACAGAAAAAAGGAATGCGCCCATCAGTAATTGCAGTTGATAAACCAGTAAACAGGCTACAGATGTGACGCTAGATTACTAGCATCACATTACCTTCCATTTATCTTTTTTTTTTTTTTTTTTTTTTTTTTTTTGGTTCAGTTACAGATTTTTATGCAATGAANTTCAGTTACAGATTCTTATGCAATGAAGAAACTTTGGTCAATCAATTGTAAGAATAGAACACGCATCCATAACAAGAGAGCTCAAGAAACTTGCAGATAATCTTTTTAGGGCTGAGCTAGGAACAGATAGACTTAAAGAGTTTAATTCAGAGGTCTTACTTCCTGAATCAATCCTTGAGCCTTCATGAGATTCCCCAGATTACCATGTGCATCAACCTAGGAAAAAACCACATTGCCAGGTGAGAAGACGAACCAAAGAAGAAAGAACCGGTAAATTTTATCGAAGTAGTGAGACAGAAACGATGCAAAGGGTGGCAATGTCTTCACTTTTTTAGTTTTATCAGTTAAGAAGCTAGAACGAACACACCAAAGAACCAACGCCGGTAGCTTTGCTCGCCCAAATATAGAATTCCAAAAAGTTGAAAGAGAAAAGCAAGTTTGATTTTCACCAAAGCCAGGATCTTTGAATTTATCATACCAATTATACCTAGAAAAGGAAAACTAGATCGAAGAAACAATCCATACTAAAATTATGGGAGAACGTTGAGCTGTGAAGATCAAAGGGATAAAACTACACTAGAACACCACCAATCAGGAAAATTGAGCTGTGAAGAAGCGAATTCACACACACACACAGAGAGAGAGAGAGAGAGAGAGAGAGAGAGAGAGAGAGAAGAAGAACCTTCATGAGAGCTGGAGGAGAGTCGAAGAAGACGAAGAAGAAGCCGACAAATCAAGCTTTC
>OVBJ01002681.1:0-16127 GCA_900406535.1 Noccaea bulbosa
AATCATACAATCTTGTTGCGGCCAACTTGCAAAGAGAATATTTCCAAAAGAGGCGATTACTAAAATGGGCAGAATTTCAAAATTATTTTGGTTATGCAAATGTATTTTATTTTCTTCTCGAGATTGTCTAAAATAGTTTGGTCGTTTTTCTTAACGCTTTCTCAATACATTTTTAAACGAAAATCATAATATTAATTATAAAGCAGCTGTAATAACCTTGTCCTTTTTTTAACAAATAAACTTTATTAGATATGAAATGATAACAAGATGTGAAATAAACAAAAAATCTCAATATTTTAAGGTAAACAAAAGTAGAAAAAGCACAACGTGAAAAGCAGTAGGAAATCGATCGAATTTTCTTAAAGATGAGCAAAGACTCCAAATATGTCGCCGTTGATGTAGTCGTTCTCTACCAAGCTTACCAAATAGTAGCTGTTCTTCACCTGCATTTCGAAATCGAAAATGTCCATTAGTCACTATAAGCAGAAAAAACTAAACCGATGGGATCACGAAAAAAGGTTTTGTTTTTGTTGTTTGTCAAGTTACCTCCTCGAGCAAGTTTCTGGAAGGATCGGCTTCTGGGTACAAGTTAGCCCAGCTTCGTGACCAAGTCTCAAATGCTTCATCTTTCCAGACTTTGAAGCTCGCGGGATCGACAATGGTTGGTTGAATGATCTCCTTAGCCGGGAAAACTCCCCAAGTGACAGCATTCACATCGGATTGGGCAGTGTTTGAGACCCAGTTATCTCCTTTGTTCACAGCAATGTAAGTTATAGATGGCAAAGTTTTGCATTTCCCAACAACTGCATCTAGTTTCTCCTTGGAGCAGAAGAACTCTAGATAAGCCTTTTGGTATACATATCCACCTGGACCACCCCATCCTGCAGATCATATATATACAAGCGAAACGATCGATGAGTCTGAACTCAATAGCTCTTAGTTACGAAAAGGAAGTTTATATGGAAATGATTTCTCACCAACAGTTGAGGAATCGGATTTCTCAGTCGCTGGCAGTTGATGGTCAAGAAGCCTTTGGAGTTGATTTTTACCAGTTGCTCGTTTATGATCTTTGTCTCTGGCTGGAGTCGTCTAATTCAGACCATGCATGGACTGCTTTTCAAGTTTCCAAGGCAGAGCTCCTTGAATTTCTGTTATTGTCACAGTTTTTGCAAGATTTTTTTGTGAGTGGTCTGCCTTTTTTACAGGTGATAAAAGGGAATGAGACAATTGTTTATGAATTACAAAAGAAATTTACAAATTAGACCTCAATTTGAAATATATTTACTAAGTGTGTGTTTCTGTAATCCAATGCTATGCTATTACGAAATATTTTTTGGATGATCTTTAAATTTGTAGACTTATTTCTGGCAAATGAGATTTATTTACAGTTGATTAATATGATTTTGACCAATTCGGTAGTTTGTAAATCAACTAAATTGACCGATCAGGTAGCTCTCTATTACCGAGTGATCAATCTGTAAGAATTAAATTACAGCTTATGTGTCACATTACATATACATAAACAAGCAAAAAATATCAAAAGATTCTTACAAATACGTACCAAACTCCTTAGAGAGATCCTTCCATCAGATAGATCAACATCCACAAAACTAGCAAACGATGGTTTATACATTTTATATCTTGTGCGAGTGAACCCCTGTCTTGCTTTAGCGACGAACTATAACGAAAATGAATGAGAGAGAGAGAGAGAGAGAGAGAGAGAGAGAGAAGATTAACATATCATCAGTCGCTGATGTGATCAGACCAAATGGTGTGTCTTTGGAGACGCTAAAGAAGACAGGAGTGTACTCTTCCATATCATCAGTCGCTAATGTGATCAGACCAAATGGTCGGACACCACCAGTCACGTTCGAGCCTTTTATTTTACACAAATCCAACGGCCTGATCTTTCCCTTGAAGCAGCTTGTAGGCCAAGTTTTTGACTGATTGAAAAAACCCATTAACTAGGGCAATACAAAAATAATGAAAGCCCAACAACCCAATTACAATTTCAACCCGATTGCCCACTAAGATAATGAGATAAAAGATTAACATATTTAGTAACTAAAAACATTGGAAACATTTCCATTTTGGCTTTTTTCCATTCCTTAAGAAAATAGAAAAACAAAGGAGTTTTTGTTTTTTTATTGAGAAGAAGTGAAAGGGGGATTCTAGGGTCTGTGTCGTCGTCGGCTATGGAGAAAGTTGAAATTGAAATCGAAGTAGGCTCTGGGTTGGGAGGCGTAGATCGGGTAAAGTGAATTCTCTTATTCGATTATAGTTTACTCTCTCTCTCTACTAAACACAAAGTGAAGTGATTCGCAGACTATGTAATCCTCATGATGATTGGTAATTGATATGCTTGTCCTTGTTGTTTAACGCTTTTATATGTTTATATGCACAGATGCTTGAGACAGATATTAGTGGTAACTGCCGGCCCGATGACATATGACGCCTAAAGCAAACTCAAAATATGATGCCCTTTGACCGCATCATTTTTTTTTAACAGCATATGATAAAAAATGTAAAAAACTTTATATTTTTTCAACTAAAAAATACAGAATTATCATTACACAATTTTATGAAGCACATAAAACTTGTTGGAGTCTAAGATGATAAAACTTAACTGAATAAATAGGATTTGAACGATATCAAGATTTAATGCTTATCAAAAAGAAAAAAAAAAAAAAAAAAAAAAAAAAAAAAGAAAAAAAAGGCNAGGAAAAGAAGGCCGTGAATCGAACCTGCAGTTATCAGAAAGAGGGGAGGAACACACAAACCACTATGCCAAAGAAACATAGATGTTTAAAATGCCCCTAAACTATTTATATATTTTGGCGCCCAATGCAACTTTACAGATTTTGGCGCCTAAAGCCTAATGCTTTACGCGCTTTAGCTACAGGACGGCCCTGGTAAGAGGAAAAGAGCAGAACAAGAGAATAGGAGTTCACAACTCAACGAGTCCGGTTTGTCTAGTTGTCTTGTTAACTCTTTAATCGTATTTTACGTGTTTCACCTTTAGATAAATATATACTAAAATCAATTTGTTTTTTGTTTTGGAATTGTTTGCAGCATCATCACTTGAGGAAATTGTTTTACCTTTTGCGAAGAGGTTGTCCTCTTGGGAAGAGTTCGAGTCGATGGAGGCTTTTAGAATTACACCGCAACGTCCTCATTTCCTTCCATTGCTTAAGGAGTTCAATCTTGAGTTTTTTTCGTGAAGCGACTGCGGTAGGTCTCATGATGGGTTATTCCGAATATTCGGACATAGTCCGGAATCTGGACAATGAATCTCCTGTAAGCAAGTTAATGCTCTACAAAGAGAAAATAGTCTATCTAGAGGAGCACGGGTTCCATGTTGGAGAGCTTTTATCAAAGATCGACGAGGTGTTATCTGTCAAAGATGGACAAGGAAACACGTCGGAGGAACCCGGGAAGAAGATGACAGATACCAAAGAGCCGAAGCTAAACAAGAGTTTCAACTCAACTGTCAATGGTGGACAAGGAAACATATGGGAGGAAAAGATGACAGATGAGTCTACCAAAGAGCCGAAGGTGAACAAGAGTTCCAACACAACTTTGTCGAGGTGCAACACAACATTGTTGAGGTGCAAAAGCAACAGAGAATTTGAATAAGAATTTAATAGCAAGATGTTTTTTAATCTGGAATCCACTAAATTATTTGTAGTCTGGAATCCACTAAATTGGCCGATCACGTAGAACAAATTAAAAAAAAAAAAAAAAACATTACTGCTCTGATTTGGATTAAGTCGTGGTAAAATGTCCTTGCTTAACGACGACTGGACGTCAAGGAGTTGACTTATCATGTTTATAACAGAGATTATATTTTTTGGTGAAAGTTTGAATTTTTTTAGTAAATGTGTTTTCTAGGGAAGATTTCTTCAACAAGTAAGGTTTGTTTCTGAAAAGAAAATAGTACTCTACTAGAGGGATTTTCCAACCATGTTAACATCATATATCCTGTACCTCTATAATCTTGTAAGAAAAAACCAGTTATATATATATGATAATATTTTCCCATATTTCCAAAGTATTATTTTAATGATTTTTACTATAATTAATAATTTTATCATTTTATTAAATATACTTTTGGAAAAAGCTGCTAAATTTTTTGTTTTGATACTTTTTACATATGCATACAAATATGTCATTATATTACATATAGTTATGTTAGGTTTAATGTTTATAGAAATTTACAAATCAGACCTAAATTAGAACTATCTTTTGTAAGTTAGTGTGTTTCTGTAATCCAGTGCTAAGATGCAATTATGAAATATTCTTTTGGATGATACTTAAATTTGTAGACTTATTTCTGGCAAATTAGATTTATTTACAGTTGATTTACTTTTGAGTGGTTTATTAATATGAATTTGAATCACTTTAAAGATACATTTTGTGATTAATTAACTAAAAGTATTTAATGAACTTTTAACAATGAAGACTTTAATATATTTCCCACTGAATTATATGTGATTTTAAAATAACTTATTGTTGATTTATTTATACTATCGACGCGTTGACAAAAAAAACACAAATTCATATCTACATTTTAATTAATTAAATATTTTTAATGGAATTTTAATAATCAAAACTTAAATATATTTTCTACTGTAATTATATATAATTTTAAAGTGACTTATAATTATGGATTTAATTATAATATCTACGCGTTGACAAAAAAAAATGATACTATCTACTTATACATTTTAGGGAGAGTTGGTTTAATATTCTAATTTTTTTTACTAATTTGAAAACTAACCTCTTTTTAAAAATCTTTGAAAACTAACATTTTTAATAAGTGAAAAGACAATAAAACCATTATTTAGCTTTTTAAAAAATTATAATTAAAAAGGAAAAAAATATCTTTTTGATAAAACATTTCTTAATATTAAATATCTTAAATTTCAGATATATCAAAAACAGCAATAATTTGTCTATTTTTTGTGGTTTATTATAAAATTTCATGATAAATTTTTTTTTGCATCACCCAGTATCCATAAACTCCAAAAATCTCCACCATTTTGTAATAAAGAAAAATATTACTTTTTGTTTACTAAAAAATTTATGAGATGTTTTAAAGTTAAGCTCAAGTTATTTATTTATTTAATAGTTTAAATTTCACATCAGATTTTTAGAATATTTTTTTCTTGTTGATTTGGGATTATGTGACATCAATTAAGACAAAATAATTATTTTTTTATTTTTCTTTTTATTTATAATAAAATAAAAATAAATGTTTAGAATAATCTTTAGAATAACAGAAAAATATTTTTTCAGTGTAAATAATATTAATTTCGGATTTTGTTTTTAAATGAATAAATTAATATAAAATAATTTTTATGTCTGAAAATTAAAGGTATTTTGGTAATTTTGGATATTGAAAAAATTAGTTTACAAACATTTCAAAAAAGAGATTAATTTTCAAAATATTTTAAATTTGTATAATATTGGTCCAAATTTCCTCTACATTTTATATGGTTGATTTAGTTTTTAATAAACAGTCTTTTCTTCAATAAATTACATATCAGAATTTATAATTTTAAATATTAAAAATTTAAAATTACATATCAGAATTTAGATTACTGATAAAAATTTCCTTTATTTTCTAGACAAAGCCAACTGTAAATTATTACTCATTGAGTTATTCCTATTTCAAGATTGTTTAGGTTGTTTTCATATAAGGAAAAAAAAAAAGGTAAATGTTCAATTATTTCTTACATGTTACAAAATATTACACACAACAGACCACATATATATATATATATACCATGTGTGCTGTGCCATGTCCCAGTGCCTTCCAACAATTGTAAAAAATATTACCCGTAGCTATCCACCGGTAATATCAACACCGTTTATTGATGCTTGCTAAATATCCTCCGTAGATAAACTGTAAATAACCGCTGGGTCGCATATGCTCTGGAGGATAAACCGTAGAGACTTTGAATCTTTATCAAAGTTAAAAGAGAATCTTAAACCATTGACAAAAGAAATATCCCTAATATAAAAATTAAAGCTAAATGTCTCTAGGTTAAAATATTATATGTCATTCACAAATAATAGAATTAAAACTGTTTAAATCCATAAGAAAAAAACAAGAAAAACTTTGGAAAAATACACTATAATGAGTTTTTAATTTGAAAAATACCTTAGGTTTTTATAGTTCTGAAAACTACATTTTTTTAAATATAAAATAACTCATTTGTCTTAATCCAAAGTTCATAAAAATTAATAAATAAACTGAAAAATAAAAACGAAATTTAAATAGCTAGAAAAATAGTCAATTGTTTTAAAATAAATACAAAAGATTATGTGTTGATTCTGTTTTATTCTGAAAATAAATATTCATATGTATAAATAAAATAAAATCTAAACACAAGAAAAAAAATTATCAAAAAATCCTGAATAATTATGGTTGCGTAAAATATAGATTAAAGATTTAAAGGTATGAGATTAATGTATGTTTTAGAAAATATGTTATTTTATAGAAGTTTCCAAAATAAATAAATTCTTGTAAAGATAAAATTTAAAATAGGAGATAGATTTCTATATTTTAAAATTTTAACTTAAATAATTAACAAAAATTTATCTCAAAGAAAAATAAAATGATATTATTAATAATAATAATTCAGAATTTCGTTTATAATTTATAATTATCTATTAGTATTTGTTTAAATAAGGCTAAAAATGTATTTTTATATTAAAATAGTGTAGTTTTCAAAACCAAAAAAAAAAATGAGGGTATTTTTCAAATATCAAATCTTATTTAAGGTATTATGCAAAATCCCCCCACTACAAAAAGAAAGATGTTTTAAATCATTTATTTTATTTATTTGTATCAGTTATAAATGATGTTAAAAAAATTTGCATCACTTATACGAGTGACTGCAATTGCAGTGATGCAAATAATTCACATCGATTGTTTAAGAACCGATGCAAAAATATATAATATTTGCATCTGTTTTTGAAATCGATGTCTATATATATCAGTTGTAGAGAAATTATGTTAAAATATTTCTATCACTTGAAGTAAATGATGTTAAAAAGATTTTTTAAAAACGTGATATTCAAAATATATATTTACTAATAAATTAAATTATTATTGTTTTTAAATATTTTCAGAATTTATCTTTTCACAATTGGTTACTATTTTTTATATAGCAAAAGAATACTGGATATATTCATTCCAAATCAATCATTTACAACAAAAAAATCTAAGAAACTTTGACAGTAAATCATGAGAGTATTCATTTACACACAAGAAAACATGGATCGAACAACAATACTGGACAGCCAAAAGAAAATTATAGTGGTATGAACTAAGAAAAATATTCTCTGGTCACTCAGCCTTCATGTAGTTCCTCATGGAATCATAGAACAACTTGAGTTCGTATACAGAGATCCACTTTTATCTTGAATTCAATGTTCCTTGAACATATCACAACTGCAATCTAACCAAACCAGAACAAACAAAAAAGATAAAAAAGATAAAAACAAATTAATAGTTAGTTGAGAAATTTAAAAGAAGAAATTGATCTTGCAATTTACATCCACAGTAGATTTTTGCAAATTCGATGAATACTGAAACCAAATAACAAAGGAGACAATTGAGACATACTTGACAAACATACAGAGAGAAAAAAGAACAGTAAGAAAAATATTGAAGGTTTTATACTTTTATTAGCAGAGATCTGTTGCCGAAAATATTTCGAGAAAGTTATTCTGAAAACATTTTTTTGAAGATAATGGGAAGATTATTGTGGGCGAATAATGAGGATTGTGGGTTAAAAAACAAATCTAAAAATCTAATTTACTAGTTTTCCAGAAAATATTTTATCTGAAAACATATTTTACAAAAAGTTCGTGGAAGTTAATATCCACTTACCACTTTTATTTATAACTCTGAATTAAAAAACTGTAAATAATGAACGTGTTGTAAATATGTAATGCATTTTAATTACCTTTTTAAATATATTTAATTCTTAATAATATTTTTTCATTCCTTAATACATCGGTTAATAATGGATATTAATCCATATTTTTATATCAGTTATTTTCAAGTGATGTAAACTAATGTAAAAGTGATATCAAACAGGTCTAAAACTGAATCAATTATTATAAGCGATAGTAAACCATATATTTTGTATTATTTATTAACAAGTAATATAATAACTGGTTAATTACAACATCAGTAATATAATAACTGGTTAATTACAACATCAGTATAATAACTGATGCTTAAATATGTATGTATATTAGTTTTATTTATCGATAAATGATTTAAAATAGTATCATTCAGTTTTCTGATACAAATTAATTGATGCAATATACATTTTTTTTTTTGTAGTGCCCCAAAAAACAAATACTACTATAATTTCACCTTTTTTTTTTTTTACTACGAATAATTTCACTTTTATGAAAATATAATAGCAATCAGTTTTATAATCAACAAACCCAGGCGTAGCCCGGGATATCCCCTAGTTATTTAGAAACCACATGTTACCATGACAGTAGAGCAGATAGCAAAACCAATGTCCTTCCACTTCATAGACACTTGTGTATTTTCTAAAGAAGTGTTCCCAAATCCTTTGATCAAGGCTAATACAAACTCAGTTGGAGATATACCGTGATAAATATAGTATAGAAAAAGCATTGTTATCTTCCTCTTTTGTGGCAAAAGTGTAATTAAAGTGTCAATTGAAGGAGATGGTGGGCAAAAAAATATTTTTGTTGTTATTTACTTTATTTTTTAAAAAGGATGGCTATATTCTTAATTAGAGAGCCCTATATTGTCACTCACCAAATTAACCCCCTTTTATCAATGAAGTTTTTTAAAGAATTAAAAATTAGAAAATTCATACATTTTGTTTTTTCAACATAAAAACGGAACCCGCACATAGCATGGATAAAATACCTAGTAATATAAAAAACCTAAATAACTATCTTATTATATAAAGTTGGATGCGCGCGACACGTAGAATTTTTATAATTCATAAGATCACGACATGTGTCAATATTTTTATGTTACAACTATTAAGATATTGATATGTGTCTAGGAAAAAAGGAAAAAAAAAAACTAATAAAAAGAGATTAAAAAGAGAAAAAATATATTTTCGGTATTCAAACGGCAAAACGCTGTATATTCTAACAGAAAAAAAAAAAAATATTTGCATGCCTAATATTCTAAGAGAAAAATGTCTATACTCTAATAAAAAGGGGAAAAAGGATAAAAAATGGGAAAATGTTATATATTCTAACGTAAAAAGGAAAAATATTTTTGCAGGCCTTATATTTTAAGATAAAATAAATCCAAATTCTAATAGAAAAAAGAGAAAGAATTATCTTTTATGTCTTACCAAGCAAAGGAAAAAATTATATTTTCAATATTCTGAAGGAAAAAAGAAAAACAACTTGCATGCATCATATTTTAAGATAAAAAGGTTTCATATTCTAACGGAAAAATGACAAAATATTTTTGCAAATTTGTTAAGATAAGAAAATGTTTCATATTCTAACGGAAAAAAAGGAAAAAGAATCTCACCAAACCCTAAATAATAAGCTATAACCTTTAAAATTTAATCGTGTGCTTCCATTTGTTTTTTCTTATCTCTAAATGTGTGTTTTCATCACATTTTTTAGAATAAAAAAAATCAAATCATTCAAATTTCAAGAAAGCAATAGAGATTATTTGGTTCTAAATCAATTGAATCGAAATCAAAATTATCATTGTTTTATAGTATATATTATTCGAAATCCTATAGAAATAATATTGTTATGGGAGTTGAGCTTCTATTACTTGATGAAATATGCTTATAATTGTGACTAATTATTTTTTATTATACAGTGGAACTGAAGTATATTATGTTATTTAAAGATTTCTTATCGGGTTTTCAATATTATTTTGGTTAATATTTTTTCATAAATTGATTTAAAAATCTTAAGATGAATTCCACGTATACGCGGAGCCTTAACTAGTTTATAATAAAAGCTCAAAATCCTAAAAACTGTAACAATAATTAAAATATAAATAATATTTATTTATATAAATACAGAAAAGATAGATAATAAAAATATTAAAGATATTGCATCAGAGATCCTTATCTTTTTTTTCATTTTTTTCATCTAGAAGATTTTATATAGAACATTGAACTGTTACAACACCAGAAAATACATTTCCGAACAGAAGCCGGCGGAAGACAAAATTTCTCCGGAGACTAAGCCCAAAAAAGGGAGGCAAGAAGACTTTAGATTAAAACAAAACAGAACTAGAAACACAAGTAAATCAGAGATCCTTATCTAGATAGAAATATATTCCTTATACAACTAAAATAAGCTAAAGTCATGCTTATCTAAATTAATGTAGTCATCATCATCTCAATAAGCTGGTTTCGTCCTCATCCTCATCGTCTTGGAAGTGTTCTGTAGCAACCCTCTCTTCGTCTTCTGATGCTTCAACCTCCTCGTCAACCAGTTTATGTTCTTTGATAACACCAGTAACCACTTGTAACTTCCCTTCATCCTCTTCTGGTTGATGAGAATCCTTGTCAACTTGATCATCACTTGCCATGTCGCTATTGTTCACCGAATGCTCTTCTTGACTTTGGGGAACACTTTCCTTTACCTCATCCCTCTCTCCATCTAGATACTTGAAGAGTGCCTTTTCTGCCTCAATGGCCTTGTCTCTCCGTGATTTGCATTTCAGTGATACAATTTTTAACCAGCAATAGGGACAAAATGGATTTGAAAGATCCTCGTTACCACCGAACTCAGGAGTCAAACACTTCTCGTGAAAATGAACAGGACAATCGACCCCACAACAACGGGATACAAGATTGTCTGAGATTTCACACACGATACACGCATCGAATTCCAGCGTCTCCGATTTTCCTCTACCAGTCTCAAGACGACAATGACGCTTCTTGTGTGGCACATCTCTTTCATGATCATCATCACAAGTACCTGGATCGATCTCTCCAGAACCAAATCTTCCCTGTGAGAGGACATTTATGCACAATAACATCAACTTTAAAGAGTTACAAATTTCAAACCTAGCTTCTAAATTCAAGCTCCACGCACCACACAGTAAATCCAAATCTACGAGTTCGCCAACTGGAGCTAGTCTAAATTCATCAAATCAGACGGCTTATCAGTTTTAGTTCACCATACTCTACAAAACATACCCTCTAATTCTTCGATTCGATCCGATTCCGAGAAACAAACAGAAACGAAAGGGAGAAAAAAAAAAGTAGGGTTACCGGAAGGGATGTAGAGGGATGGAGAGACTTGTTCCGAGACCTAGCCGGAAACGATTTCGTTCTCATCTTGATCTTCTTCTGCTTCTTCACTTTCACATCAGTCTCAACGAACAGTCTTACTACTCGAGAGAGAAAACCTAATAGAGTCAAACTAGGAATACGACGACGTTTTTAGTTTAACATCGTTTCTCCTAGACTTTGGGTATTCGGATCGGGTGTGGGTAGATTTTGTTCGGGTATGGGTATTTCTGGTACCCATGTAAGACAAGACCCGCTTGTTTTTCCGTTCAGTTTTCGGATACGGATATATTTGGCTATCAGATTTCTGACCCGTTTATTACCCAAAAATATTTAGGTATCAATCGGTTCAGATCGGTTCAGGTACATTATACCAGATAGTGCCCGAAATGTACCAAAAAAACTGAAACTTTACTCATAAGCCTAATAAAATTTCTCTAAAATATATCCAAAAATCCAAAAATATATTCAAAATTTCCAAAAATATTTACAAAAACCCCAAAAATATCCAGTATCGCTTCCCGAACCGATTTAGGAACATAGGCAGTCGACAAAAAAAAAAAAAAACCCCAAAAATATCTGAAAATCCGAAAAAACAAATTAGAAAAAAAATTGTAATATATCCGAAAGCTCATAAAAATATTTTTTTTAAAAAAGAAATATTACTTATAATTTGGGTCATTCGGGTAATCCAATTGGGTATCGGTTCGGTTCGGATATTACCCGATACCCACGAGTATTCAAATATTTTATTCATCGGGTAAATTGCCTTATATCATTCGGTTTGGTTTTTGATATTTCAGTTCGGTACGGATACAGGTATTCGGGTTATCGGTAAAAGTCTCGTTTCTCGTATAATGAGTAAGCTAGTTCATTTTGATACTAGCCCACCAAGCAAATTACATTTATCAGAAATGCCCCTTTATTTATATAATCATATATATGATTTGTGATCAAT
This sequence comes from Noccaea bulbosa, assembly GCA_900406535.1. NCBI lineage: Eukaryota > Viridiplantae > Streptophyta > Magnoliopsida > Brassicales > Brassicaceae > Noccaea > Noccaea bulbosa. The sequence continues at coordinate 12,250 of OVBJ01002681.1, forward strand.
TTTCTCCATATTGGGGACATATGGACACATGAAAAGATGACACATGTCATATAATTTTAATTTTAAAAAATTCAAAAGTTTAATGAAACATCAATGCAACTTATTTATTATTCTTTGTGTTTATTTTAAATTATAAAATAAATTTTGATATAATTTTTTTCTTTTTAAAGCCCAAAAGTTTAGTGAAATTTCAATGCAAGTTTTGGTTATCTTTTGCATTATTTGTAACTTACCAAAAAAAAAAAACCTATATATTACTCCAAGATTATTACCTTTCGGTTTTCATCCTACTGAATCACTATTAAATTTTAAACATCTAAATTTTCTTAATATACAGAGAATTGGATCAAGTGAAAAGTAATGGAGGAGAAGCAGAATCTGTTTTATGTAGAGGTGAATAAATAAAGTTAAGGATGTGATATTATTCAAAACTATATATTTAAAAATCAGTCGCTAACCAAACAAATGAAAATTAAAATGAAAATATTATTTGAGTTAAATTATTGATCATAAATCTATAATTTTTTTAAATAGCATTTTCTAAAAAATTATAACAACAGAAAAACTGCGCGAGTATTAGTCTAATCTTTGTTAATAATATAATACTATTATGAAAATTAATAGACATATTTAAATAAATTTTCCACGAAACTTGTATGATTCTCTAAGCCTTTTTACATGGATAAAAAGTAGGTAAACCATGATATTTTTAACATATATATGTACATAACCGTACAATTTCGAATTTAAAGAGTATTCCACATATTGTTATAGTTGTAAGTTGTAACAGACTGGCAAATATTTTTTCTTTTAACAAAATACAGTCTCATACCATATTGATAGTACTCTTGTAAAAAGTTAAAGCATTTTTAAAAGGGAATGAGGTGTGGTAAAACTCATTTGAACACACAATACAATCTCTAATATATGTTGAAAAAAACAAAAATACAATCTCTAATCTCTAATATATTAAAAGAGAAACATTTTTTTATCTGTGTTTGCCTTTTCCCCAACCGACACAAACAAAGAAATCGCAGCTTGCCAGAGAAACAAAAACAAGGAGTCTGTGTTTGCAGTAACCCCATCATTCACTGCATTTTTTTTATACTATCTTGGATATAAAACAAAAAAGATACAAGACACACAGGCTCAAGACTCCAACTTTCTCTCTTGTCATTTTAGCATCGGGAACAGCTTAGGCCCGACCTGCACATCAACAAAACCCGTTTTCATCTTTAGAATGAAGCTTCTACTTTAGGTGTATACAGACAGAAAAACACAACTCAAAACAACTTACACATTTGTCAACACAATGCCAGTAATCAAAATACTGCCCAGTGCAATGTTTGTGGCCAGCCTCATCATCTTGGATCCTCTTGACACACGCCTGAACCACAACAACAATATCTTATAGTTGAACCACATCTAACGCCCGTGTGATATAAGCAACATTACACCCTCATATATCCCAAAACAAGGTTATGTATGACCAATGACAGCTCAGGTTGTATGCCTATTCACCTGATATTCAAGTAGTGGCTTCACACATTTCGGTTTGCAAGATTCCTCAAGGTGCTTTTTCTGATCAACAGCTTCCTCATCTGCCCTGTAATCATCATCGGAATTGCAAGATACGTTAGAGATGCCAACTAATGTAATGGCCAACTAGTTATAACATGTTCATAACTATGACACAGCGCCATCTTGTCAAAGTAGGGGCTGCTTAAGGAACGAAGCTCGAGTTTCCATTTTACTATTCAACTCTCATGAACATACATACACACAGCTCTCAAAACCCTCCAAAATATATATATATGCAAAGCAAAGCAAAACAAAGGAGATAGGTACTTATAAATGTTTATTAGCATATCTCCTCATGGACCCATTACAAATCTTATAGGATAGTTAAAAACAACCAGAGATATAATCATGAACGGAGAAAAGAACTCAAAACACTAATGTCAAGAATGAAAACTGGTAAGAAATATATATATATATATATAAGGGTAATAGGATTATAACGCAGAATATAGAGAATTGCGTGCAGAAGAACGAACTTACATGGCGATATTGTAAAGAAAATGATCACAGGGAAAATCTGAGAGAAGAGGATAAGATTTCTGTCAGAAATTCAAATTATCAACGTAGGGCTAGGTAATTGCTCTTATATAATAATTCGAAATGGAAGTAACCAAAATTGAAGTTAACAACGAATACGAAAGCAGAGATCTGTAATGATCAATCTATCACGAAACGAAAAATAGATCCGTCGAAGGAATTGACATTACCTTATGGATATAGCCGAGCGACGAACCCTAAAAAATTATAAATGTTTCGATTCGACTTCCCCCAATTTCATCGTCTTCTTCTATGTCTAGTCGCCATTTCGCTTGCAGTACGCTGAACAATATGGGCCTGCACCAAATAAATTTTTATTTAGTCCATTAGTGTTCAACATCCTCAAGCCCAAAATGTTGAAAATGACAATTAATGTCAAGCCAATAGAAAACACAGTTAACGATCTATTTCCCCCTGAGAAGTATCATATAGCATCAGTTCCACACTAAGTTTGACCATTATTCTAATTCCACATCATTTGAAAATTAAATATCTGTTTCCCCCTGAGATCAAAGTTAAATACCGATTTCCACACATAATCAAACTTTAATAGCTAATTGCACACGACGACAATTAGAATCGGTTCACTGTATACCAATCCATTATCAATCTATTCTTAACCCATTCAACACAATACTAAACCAGATTTAAACCGGATATGAACCCATTAACCCTCGATCTCGCCCCTCTCACGCGCTTCTTCCCCGATCATTTTTTTTTCCGATTACAAACGCCTCCTCCTTCTCTGTTCTTTTCTCTACACTGCCACCCCAATTTCAACCCAATTACTCGAAATCAAAATCTCCCATATAGCCACTCCAAGAACCCTAAAATCCCAGATTTTTTTTTTCAAAAATTCACCAAAAAACACAAGCTATTTAACTTTGATTTATGCTTGGATAACCCTAATAGTTTCATCTACTTCCCGTTATTCTTCTCTTTCTCTCGATGAATTCTTTTGTTTTCACAGAGGATAATTCGGCCAAAACCTAGCATGTCAATCAAAAATCCTCGACAAATTGCTCATGAAGTTCGCCAATCTTAACGCTGACGAGTCCAAATCCACAAAGCGACGAAGAAAACAGATTCAAACGAGAGAGAGAGAGAGAGAGAGAGAGAGAGAGAGAGAGAGAGAGAGAGAGAGGTGTTGACATCGGAAAGTAACAACACTATTGGCTTGGTGGAGACTGGAGAACGACTCTTGCTCGCTCCGCCGTTTAATCGTCATCTCTAACAACTTAATTTTTCCGATGAAGAAGAAAAGGTGATTGGCGACTAGAGGAAGAGAAGAAGAAAATTGGGTGGGATTGGTACGGTTTTGTTTGAGACTGGAGAACAACTCTTTTTCGCTCCGACTATTAAACGGCGATCTCTAATAACTTAATTTTTCCGATAAGAAGAAAAGGTGGTTGGCGACGAGAGCAAGAGAAGAAGAAAATTGGGTGGGATTGGTACGGTTTTGTTAGAGTTTAGATATTAATTTGGTTTGATGTTGGGTTTGGATCACTAATTCAGTTTTGTACTAGCTGTAGGTGGTTAAGAATCAAATTTAGATTGCAAACCAACAAAACCGACATTTGTGTGCAAATAGGTATAAAACACTTTCATTTTGTGGGGAAATTGAACGATGCATAAACTTCATGTGGATCTGATGCTATATAAAACTTCTCAGGGGGATCTAGATCGTCAACCCAGAAAACACTCATCGGATGTTGGTCGTGGTTTTCAACAAAGTAATCAGACAAAGACTTTACATAGTC
>OVBJ01002682.1:0-16124 GCA_900406535.1 Noccaea bulbosa
TCTTTTACGGTTTAATGAGAAATATCATATTAATAATCACATTGTTAATACGTCTCAGAGCAATATTTCATTAAATCATTTATTTTATAAATTTGTAACACAAAAACCCATTTAACATACCCTGAAAAATCTCCGCTGGAGATGCTCTCATCATCACTAGAATCATTTTCAAGATTTTTTTTTTTTTTTTTTTTTTTTTTTTTTTTTTTTTTTTATACCCTTTTTTTCAAAAATTCNGTTTACATAATACACATCGTAAGGCTGATCTCGAGCACTCCGTGCTAACTTGTCGGCCTTCGTGTTCTTCGTCCTTGGGATATGAGTTATGGAAAACGTCTGGAACTTTCGCCTACACTTCCCCACCTCTTCAAGCAGGATCTCAAACGCCGGCCACTCGTTCGGTTTAGACACCATTTTCACCAAATCAGTACAGTCCGTTTGAAAATTAACTCGCCGTTTGAATCATTTTCAAGATAAATATAAAAAAGACATCACTTACTATAATATTTACATACAATGCCATTGTTATACTATTTTTTATTTGGTTACAAATATAAAATATTTGCATGTATCTTCCACTAAACAACATAAATAATATATGAAAAAATTATTATAAAATAGTTTAAAAATCGAATATTGATATAGATATTTCGAAATTAATTATAAAATTTATTTTCCAATATATAAGATTTATTAAAATATTTGTTTTATATTAATATATAACCAATTGATAATATAATTTCACTTCAAAACATATATTATGTAAAAATTATTTATTATAAAATATTTTAATATCAAATACTGATAAAATAATTTAAAATTATTGATCCAATTATCTTTTCAATATACTGGATTTTTGAACATATATTTATATATGAATATATAATGAATTTAATTGTAAACATGTTTTTTCCCATATATAATTTCATACAAAATTATAAATTCATTTTATTATTCTAAAAAATAATTATTTAATATTTTCGAGATTTTCTAATTATACGATGATGTCGCCAATAAATAAAGTGTCTTATATGAAAGTTTTTTAAATTATGGTTATATTCAAATATATATTATTTTCTCATATTAATAATAAATTAACCTATAAATCAGCCATAAATTATCATGTTTTTAAGCAATGATTATATTTAATACAAATTGAAATTAAAATATATAATATTACCAAATTTAAACCTATTTCACATAATATTTATTTTGTTTCTAGAAAAGGAAAAAAACAATCATACCATATTTAACTGTAATGATTAAAAACAATATATACAATTTTACTAATTTTTTAAAACAATAAAATTTAGATATGAATTATTACGTATGATTGATATTATGGTTTTGGAAGGTTATAGTATGTGCTATTTCTTTAAATTAATTAAGAATAATTTATGTCAAAAAAAAAATTATGAAAAATAAATAAAAAAAATCAATAATTTTAACAAAAAACAATTAACCAATATTTCACCCTGCGCAGGGCGCCTATTATCACCTAGTAATACTTGTAAGATAAGGCTACTCATTTGCACGATCTTTTGTACAGACAGAATCTGTTCCCCGGCTACATTTTAAGTTGCGCACTCTGTCTCATAGGCTAGATAGAACTCATACCCGACCGATTTCGTACTTGTTAGAATATAAAATGGACAAGCTTTAGATCTCGGATCCGCAAGTTTGTTTGGGGGTCAACAAATTATAGTTTAAGAAAATATAATGTATGATTTGATTGTATTTGTAAACATATTTGTGCAGAGAAAACGTTTCCAAACTCTCTTCCTCACATTGAATCTCCTGATTTTTCTTTCTATTTTTGCAATTCCGATCGATTTTGTCCTCCTTCTGTCACCAAATGACACTACTCGTCGTTGAGGTTGCCCGAGTCACCCCCGCCGGCGACTCGGACTCGATCTCCAACTCGGCCAACTCGCTCACAATCCCGTTGACTTTCTTCGATATACCGTGGCTAGTCGGCCACCCAGTCAAGCGAGTCTTCTTCTACAGACTCACCGAGTCAACTCGTGAGCATTTCTACTCCTTCGTCCTCCCCAAACTCAAACTCTCTCTTTCCCTCGTCCTCCGCAACTACCTCCCTCTCTCCGGCAGCATCACCTGGGACTCAAGCGAGCCAAAGCCGAGCATCGTCGTCTCTCAAAACGCCGTGTCAGTGACAATAGCCGAGAGCGACTCTGATTTCTCTCTTCTCTCCGGCTATGGACAACGACCGGTCTCCGAGTTACACACTTTAATACCCGAGTTACCGGCTTCCGATGACTCAGCCACCGCTTTCTCTCTGCAAGTCACTCTGTTCCCGAACCAAGGCTTCTCCATCGGCGTCGCAGCACACCACGCCGTTTTGGACGGAAAAACGTCAAGCATGTTCATCAAAGCTTGGGCTCACTTGTGCAAGCACGAAAACAGCGTCTCTCTCCCGGAGAGTCTTACTCCGTCTCATGATCGGTCGCTGCTTCTTGACAGAGATCTAACCGGACTCGATGAGAAGATGATCGAGATCATGAGATCTATGAAAGGGAGCAAAACCAACATGAGAAGCCTGAGTCGGAATCCGGCAAAGAAACTCGGGGACGACGTCGTCTTGGCCACGCTCGTGCTCTCTCGCGTTGACGTCGAGAGACTCAGGGAGCGAGTCAAGAGCGAGTCGCCACCGAGTCGTCTTCTTCACTTGTCAACTTTCGTCATCGCCTACGCCTACGCGTGGACATGCTTTGTGAAGGCGCGTGGAGGAAACGGAGACCGGCTCGTGAGTCTCCTCTTCGGAGCGGATTTGAGAAAGCGGCTGGATCCGCCGCTTCCGGAGACCTACTTCGGGAATTGTCTGTTTCCGCGGGGTAGCTTCAAACGCAAGGCGGCGGAGTTCGCCGAAGAGAGAGGACTTGTAACTGCGGTCGAGACTCTCAGCGATTTGGTGAAAGGATTGAGCTCACTGAGGGTAGAGACGATGAAGGAAGCATACACGGTTTTAATGGATTCCTTGGCTGAGAGCTCACAGTTCGGGTCGGTAGCCGGGTCGAACCGGTTGGGAGTGTACGAGCCGGATTTCGGGTGGGGAAGACCGGTTAAGGTTGATGTTCTCTCCATTAACGAAGGAGGAGGAATCTCAATGGCAGAGAGACGTGAGGAATCAGGTGGCGTCGAGATCGGAATCTGCCTGAAGAAGGCTGAAATGGACATGGTCCTTTCTATTTTCAACAATGGTTTACAAAACTAAAAGTGTTTTTTTTTTATTTTCCTCTTAGGCTTCTTCTGTGTTGCACATCTCTGTTTGTTTTTTTTTTTTTGATTATAGAGTCCTTTGTTCTGATCATCCTTGGGAGGAAATTTAAGTACCTTTTTTATATGTTGTTGTGAAGTTAGCCTTTGAAACCAAGCATAGTTGAGTTTTTTGATGTTAAGGATGCTTTCACTGGACCTTGTCTTCTAGATCTCAGGGAACCAACATTCACAACTAGGTTGACCAGGTAAAAAACTACTGTGTAGAGGTTTTGGAGTAAAGCAAAAGATGTGAGAAGAGACATTCCTTGTGCTTTAAGTATGTGTTTGAAAAATAAGGGTTTTTTCTTCATTTACTTTTAAGCCAAGCCAATACAAAACCAACAAATATCCCTCTTAATTAGTCCGCTATATAAATCCAAAAACATGTATCATATCATTACAAATCAATATTTCATCTTTAGCATAAAACTCTCATTACGTAACCATACAAACATAAAAAAAATTTCTTGAACCATAAGAATATGAATAAGCTCTTCATTGTTTCTCTCTTGGCCTTTTCTATGGTAGCTTCTTATGGAGCTGCGGCGTATAGAGAGCTTGACATTCTTGGGAACCTTGAGAACCTCGATGTGCCTCAGGATGATATTGACGATGATGTGACGTTCTTTGATTTCTCTTTGTTTACAAGCCAGTTTGCTGGTAAGAATCTGGTGAATGTGGATAGCTTTGGTGCAGCTGGAGATGGAGTTTCTGATGATACACAGGCATTTGTAAGCGCTTGGAAGATAGCCTGCTCTGCACCAAATTCTGTGTTGTTGGTTCCACACGGACGACAATATTTAGTAAATGCAACGAAATTCAAAGGTCCATGTCAAGGAAATTTGGTTATTCAGGTCAAGTTTTAACATTTTTTTGAAGTTAATATTTTTTGTTTTTTTTTTTAATTGACTGACAACAATATTATGCACAACATACTCTTATAATTTTTTTTTTTTTAACTTTGGTTTTAATAGATTGATGGAACAATCGTGGCACCAGATGATCCCAGCCAATGGGATCTGCATTTTCAAAGGGTTTGGCTCGAATTTATCAAACTCCAAGGTGTTATATTCCAAGGAAATGGTGTTATAGATGGTTCTGGTACCAAATGGTGGGCTGCTTCTTGCAAGAAGAACAAAACTAACGTAAGATCTTCTTTATAACTTATATATAACTTTTTTTCTACATAACAGCGGATGCATTAATTAGTTCTAAACTAAACAATTCTAACACATGTCTTGCTTTTCTCTTGCAGCCTTGTGTAGGCGCACCAACGGTACGAAAAATTCTTTGCCCTTTTTGTGTTCCTCGACCGTTAAGTTTCTGTTTGGTTTTGCTTATAGTAAACTCTTTTATATTTACAGGCACTAACTATAGATTCAAGTTCAGCTGTTTATGTGAAAGGCCTAACAATCAGGAACAGCCAACAGATGCATTTGATCATATCACGGTCAAATACAGTTCGAATCTCTAGAGTTATGATCTCATCTCCAGGAGATAGTCCAAACACTGATGGAATCCATATTACCTCATCGACCAATGTTATAATCCAAGACTGTAAAATCAGCACAGGTTCTTATATTAAACTCCAAAATACTAATCTGCTACTATGATTATATGAAACTCAAAAATATATTGAAAACAGGAGATGATTGTGTCTCAATTGTGAGTTCAAGCTCGCGGATATTGATGAAGAAGATCTATTGTGGACCAGGACATGGAATCAGGTAAAACCATATCTAACCATGTCAACCAAAAACACTATGAAAGATAGTTATAATTACATTATATCATCTCTAATTCTTGGTTACAATTTCTTGTTCTTGAAAGCATTGGAAGTCTTGGAAAAGGAAACTCCACAGGAATCGTTTCAGCAATTGTGTTGGACACCGCGTTTCTACAGAACACAACTAATGGTCTAAGAATCAAGACATGGCAGGTGAAAATCTCAATTCTTGATCCTTGCTTCTTCTTCTTTTCTTTACTTTACTTTGCTTCAGGATTGGATCTATGACAAAATCTTTTAAAACAGGGTGGTAATGGTTACGTAAAGGGAGTACGTTTTGAGAACGTAGTGATGCAGGACGTTAAAAATCCGATTTTAATCGATCAATTCTACTGTGATTCACCATCAACTTGTCAAAACCAGGTTTCTTCTTTCACAAAACCTTTGAGCTCAAGAAACCTCAAAGAAAAGAAAGAAACTAATCTTAGACCCTTTTGTTTCTCCTTTTTTTTTGGGCAGACATCGGCGGTTCACATAACCGAGATAATGTACAGGAACATAACCGGAACCACAGTAAGTCCCAAAGCGATCAAATTCGCTTGCAGTGACGCAGTCCCTTGCAGCCACATTGTCCTCAACAATGTGAATTTGGAAGGCAAAGACGCCAAAGTCGAAGCATATTGTAACTCTGCTGAAGGGTTTGGTTATGGAGTGGTGAATCCCTCTGCCGATTGTCTGGATTCGCATGAAGACAAGAACTGCAACCAAACCGTTATGGTCAGAGAAGAAGCTGAAAATGCTCACGACGAGTTTTAACGTTGATCCGGATTTTGATCGGTCGTTGTAGCGAGGGTTGTTGTATACAGTATCCATAATATAGTTTGTACGCATTTATCTTTAGCAACTTAACATATTAATATATAGCTTGTAATTGAAGCGAATGCAAATTTCAAAGAAACTGGATAAATAGTTAAATCAAAATGCAGCAAAAAAGTGATTTATTACTCTCTGAAACATCTCCAGTCTTAAAGCTTCAAGAATCATCATCATCATCAACAACAACAACAACAGTAGCTTCAGAAACTTGTTTCCTCTTCAAATACTCATTCAAGATCGTGAGCCTCGCAGTCTCAAACGCGAAGTACCCAATCGCCGAGAAACAAGCGCTATGAACAACACGAGGACCCATACCTCTCGTAAACCCAACCCAACCTTCCTCTCTCAGAATCTGCCTCACAGTCCCTTTCACACCCGTGTACAAAGCAGCACCAAGCTTATTAATCACCGCGTCGCCATGAATCTGCGTCATGAGCCTCGTCTTCACCACATCCAACGGCGTGGTGATCGACGCGGATATCGCACCGGCCAACGCGCCGCAGCAAACGCTCTGCAGCGGCTCGAGGTTGTTCTGCTGCGTCTTCTCCAAAACCGCGGCTTTCAGGTACTCGAACGACGAGTAGCTAAGCACGCCGGCCGGTAAATTCCTCAGCAATGTTGCGGAGTAGCCGGCGTAAAGCCCCAAAATCCCATCTTTCTCGAGAATCTTGAGCAGAACTTGGTACGATCTTCCGCTGGCACCAGCTTGCATTCTCTGTGTGATTAGCTCTTTTGGAACCATAATCGCCGATGAGATTATGTTCCCCATGGCGCCGGCGGTCGGTGGGATGAGCACCGGAGGGAACCCTAGGGTTTTGGAGAGGAGAGACTTACCGAACTCGCAGGTGCCGAAGTAGACGGCGGAGGAAAACGTGGATCCGACGATTACGGCGGAGACGCCGCTGTAGAAACCTAGAATCCCTTTGGATTGGAATGTCTTCACTATCGCGTCGAAGCTGCTGCTGTACATTTGAGACGCGCCTTTCGTCTGGAGCTTCGTTTTGATCGTGTCTAACGGGTGGAGGCAGACGTACGTGAACGCGCCGGCGATCCCTCCGGCTCCTGCTCCGATCAGCGCTCGTTCGAAGACGGAGAGATTCTTCATGAGTGTTTGAATCTTTGGGCTGCTTCGTGATGCCGGTTTGATCCATTTCAGGAATTCCGGTTTGGAATCGGAGACTGACGCAGATGCAAATGGTGGAGATCTTCCCCAATTTGCAGTTGATGATTCTGAGAATTTCGGTGATTTTCGAGAGCGTTTGGTTTTGACTCCAGGGTTTTGGGTAGAGGTGAGATTGGAGAAATGAGTGAAGAGGGAATTGAAATCGTTAGGGACATGGCAGTGATTGAGATTCGGAGATGGGAGGCCAAGAGTTTCGGAGAGCCTCGCTTCCATGGCTGATTTGAGGAAGCTGAGAGAGGCAGAGAAGGAGACGAAGCATAAGACGATTGATTATTCGAGAAAGTGAAACTGAGGACAGTGTAGTAAAGAGAAAGCTAAACGGCATGAAGTTGAGGATGGGGACGGGTCATACTCGAAAAATAGAGAAACTGGGCGCAGTGTGGTATATATAAAGTTAAAACGGCATGAAGTTGAGGAAGTATACAAAGCATACTCGAAATAGAGAAACTGAGCGCAGTGTGGTAGATAAGAATCTAAAAACGGCATGAAGTTGAGGGAGAGGAAAGAGAAAAGCTTAAACATCATGAAGTTGGCAAAACAAGGCAATCTACTACTTCCTAAGCTTGTGCTTTTAACTGTTGTTGTTCTGGTTCATGTCTGAAACTGAGATTGCACACTGGATCTATCCGTACCACGAATGTTGTACTTGTCGTATACTCTTTCACGGTTCTCCGACCACCATGCCTCTGCTTGTTGCTCCCTGAATCTTCTCCGACTGCAAACAAACCAAACCACGTTGGTGTTAATCAAGAATCTCTAGAAATGCATTTGGAGATAAGATGTTAAGTAGATCTCGAGTTACCTAAAGCGCACACGTTTGAGATCTCTGGTTCCATCGCCTAGAGCCAGAAGCGTTATATAAACACCAGGCTCGTACTGTTCGATCCACTCAGCTTCCACTTGAGAAGCGTTTGATGTTGATGCTGCAGAGGTTCTCGAGTTTCGGCGAGTGGTGTCGCCACCATCTTCTGAGAAACCATTACTGATTCGAACACCGTCGCTTTGAAGCTCGTCTCTTCCAATGCTTGCAGCATCCGTGTTTCGCCAAGGCGACCCAAGAGAGGTGTCGCTCATTGAGTCAGATCGTGACGGACGTTGTTGTCCATTTGCGTTACTAGCAAAGTGGAATCCGTTTTGCTCAAACCCGTTAAGCAAATTAGCCGTTCGTGTGGTCTCGGCTTCGTAAGCACCTGGTGGTAGCATCTCAGCTATTTCCTTGAGCTGAAAAATATCAAAACTTTAATGTGAATCATGTTTCAAGAATGAATACAGAGACGGTTCTAAGAGAGTGATCAAAGTTTTATTATTTAACCTGTGATGTAAGAGATTTTATAACTTCTTTTGCAGCTTCTGATTTGTTGGATTCCTCTGTTGCCAGTTTCATTGCTTCTTCTACTTTCTTCACAGATTTCTGGATTTCAAGTTCTTGGAATTCACATCTATGCCTCATGCTCTCGGCCTAAACAACATCCAAAGATTCTTTAAAAAAAAAAAAAAAACCAAACCATGAGAAAAATTATGGAAACAAAGAGCTCATGTATCTTCTTGTTTACCTGAGCACGCAATCTGACAACTTCTTGATTCAGAAGCTCATTTGTCTTCTTCAGACTCTCAGTTATACTCGTCGAAAAAGCAAGACCAGCCGACGAAGGAATGGGAGTAACAGAGCGAGGAGGACTAGATCTTCTTGAGAACGGTGAAACAGGTCTTGAGCCAGAAGGAGTCACGGCTGGTTTTGGCGGTCCACGACGTATGTCAGCAACGTTACTCAAAGCATCCTTAAGCTGCATCAGAGGTGGTTGAGAAGCGCGTACAAGAGAGAATGTGTCTCCTTTCTTTAACTGCCTTGCTGCTCTGCTATCTAGCTGCTTGATCATATCTATCTTGGACGGTATTCCAGATTTAGCCAGTCTCAGCTCAGTTTTATCCAATCTGTCCTTGTTCTCGCCGGAAAGCCGTGGCATAACGTTCTTCGCTTCCGAGACTTTACTCAGTTTAGAGTAACAAGAATCGCAGACACGGTAAGGCTTCCCAGGATTAGGAGCCAACGAAGCTCTAAGTGATTTCTTGGAACTGCAAGAGTGGCAATGGACAAGCCCACAGTTGTAACAGTTGTGGCTTTTCCGTGTGAATCCGAACGCTTGCCTACAAGCTGAGCACTGAGATTGCTCACTACCAGAAACCCATTTATGAAGACATATCGCTGATGTAAAGTTTGCACCACATGCGACATGTTTGACATGTCTCTCTTTCAACGCATCGACAAGAGTTGGCGCTTTACGATCCTCCACATCTCCATGGCCTAGTCTCCCGTTCGCGCCTTTCCCCCATGTAAACACTTCGTTTCGAGACGTTAAAACCGCTACATGATAAGCTCCACAAGCTACTTCTTCAACACAGTCATTACTTAGTTTGTCATCCTCTACTAAGCAAGGAAGCTTCCCATCAGCATTAGGATTGCCTAGCTGACCGTAAACAGTACTTCCCATCGTGAAAACTTTCCCGGACGTGGTTAACCCAACGGTTAAACTATGTCCACATGCAACTCTGTGAAAGTCATGGTCAATCAGAGCTGACACACATGTTGGTTTAAGCCGAGGCTCTTTATCTCCATGACCAAGACGGCTCTTGTCACCATCACCCCAAGTGAAGAGCTTTCCTGATGATATACTCGAACTCGACTGAGTTACAATTACGTCTACTACTGCAGCAGCGTGCCACACACCACAGGCAACGGCAATAGTCCTCAAACCAGATAAAGACTCGACTTCTCGCGGGTAAAACACAGTCTCTCTATCACCATGGCCTAAAACACCAAACGTCCCATCTCCAAAAGTGAATAGATGTCCAGTTGATGTTATCAAAGCAGTGTGCCACGGTCCACAGGACACGGAAGCGATTCGAAGACCTTCAAGAGGACCTGCGACTCTCTTAGGTATCCAGTGACTTACATCAGTACCATGTCCAAGAAGTCCTGCATTGTGTGTTCCATCACCCCATGTGTAAATCTCTCCAGTCATTGTCACAGCGCACGTATGGTACTCACCGCAAGCAACAAAATCAACGCTAGAAACCGCAAGAGACTCGACAAGCTGCGGCCCGGTAACATCTTTTCCCATCCCATGGCCAAGACGTCCTCCAGATTCTTCACCCCATGTAAACACCTCGCCTTGCTTAGTCACTAGAGCAGCATGCTTAACACCACACGATATGTGGTGGACATCCAAAGCTACATTGGATTCCAACGGCTTTGGAACCAGAACATCAGACTTGGAACCGAAAAACTTAGAATTCTTATCACACGGCACTTCACCCCATATATAAACATCACCTAGAGCATCACAATCATCCGGAGCAGAGCCATGACTACTTGAGGCGCTTTGAACACTAGAGACACTAACCCGGAACACTTCTGATCCAGGTCCTCGCACTAACATGTTTGGGCTAATATCTGATGCCACATGTGACGTTTCAGAACTCACGGAGTTCTCAGTTCTTGAAGACTTGGAATAAGTGGTTGAATTGTAAGGAGTCTCAACAACAGAAGCACAAACCGAGCTGTTTGTAGGACTGCCTAACGTCAAGTCCTTGCTGTCCTGGAAAATGATGAAGATGAAAACAAAAACAAACTTGAGAAAAACCACATTTGCAACATCAATACTACTGAAAAGCAATCGGCTTTATAACTTACAGTGATAGAGAGGCCTCCGTCACTCCAGCCGTCGATTTTAGAACGGCCGCACTGACCAGCTATCAAAGCTTTCAGGCCTGCAATCCACACCTCTGCCTCAACTTTGTCCTTGCAAATCTGAAAATAGAGGCAAACCAATTCAGTTAACAGAGGCGGAGACAACACAAGCTGATGAGAGAGAGTAGCTAAGTTTTCATTCACAAACCACGTCAAGAGTCCGCTTCCCGTTGGAGTATATGAGAGAAAACGATAAATATTCCTTTTCCGGACGACGGTAACGATGGAAAACAGCCTGGGACAGTATAATAAACATATGATCAAAGTCAAGATATGTTACTTAGCTAAAAAGATTGAGAAAGTAGAATTTGTTTTTTTTTGAAGAGGAATTACACTTCTTTGTCCTGGAACAATCTTAGATACAGTTGCTAACTTCAAAAGTTTTTCTCCACCATGTGAAATCCAGATCAAAGAGGTCTCATCCTGCAAATAACATGTCCAAGGTGGTGGGTAAGAGCTAACAACCAAAACAAGAAAAATTGGTTTAATATTTGATCAAAGCCACACTCACATTGGAGAGCCTAAAGGGACAAAACTTAGGCTTTCCTTTCCGACCATATTTCAAGAGTTGAGCACCTTTCTTCAAAGCAATTAGAGCCTGCAAAACAAAATAAGGAAAGGGCTTTTTAAAGATCTGAGTCAGATAATAAGTAGCTTATGTTATGCTAATGCTACAGCTCTAACATAAGACCCCAAAAAAAAAAAAAAAAAAAACTTGAAATTTAACAGACCAACAAAGATCCAACATAACAGTGCTAGAAAACAAAGAAAATGACTCGTGAAACATCGGTCTCTCAAGGTCAATATCAGTGATGAGAAGAAGTTGAAATTTTTTAACCAAGAGCAATTAAAAGAGGCGAAATTTGACTCTCGAATCTCACAAGCAACGAAATGAAGATCTGTCTTCATCTTCAATAGAGAGAGAGAAGAAAGAGAGTAACCTGTTCGATGTCTCGCTCGACATTACCGTAGCTCGCAAGATCAGCCATTCCATGAGAGAGGTTTACCGAAATTCCGAAACCCTCTCCGATCACACAGCGAAGAAGCACCACCGGTCATCCTAAGCAAACAAGACTACGTGAAGTCCCCGCCGTCCTAACCATCAAATTCCGTGCTCTCTCTCTCTCTCTCTCTCTCCAACACCACCCCCAATTTTTTTTCTTCCAAGGAGAAAAAAAAAAGGTGAGATTATCTTCGCGGAAGGAAATTCGAACTCTAAGCTTCGGAGTTTGACAAGTTCCGATGAAAATTGAAACCGATGACTCCTCCTCCTCCGGAAATCAAGGGAAAAAAGCTTCACTGTTTTCGTGCTCTTGCAAAATGCAAAAATTTCCCAAATATCTTTGACAAAAATTCGCCTTGAGAAACGGAAGATGGCCGGAGAGACCCGGAAAGAGAGAGAGAGGATGATGAAATCGCAACTTGTTATGCCGTCAAAGAAACTAGTCTTTGCCGTGGAATTCTAAAGTACGGTCCTTTTTGGGTTGAAAAACTACAGCCTGGGCAAATTAACCGGGATCCGAGATCTGATCCGTCCCGAATTTGGATATTTGGGATGTCTGAATCCGCCCGAATTCGGATCGATCCGGATATCCGATCCTATTGAAAAGTAAATAATAAACTAATCAATCAATTCTCAAATTAATATTCCACATGACCACATGTCATCTTTTTACAAGTCACAAGTAAAGTTTGCAACTGAATATCTCTACCGTAACGCCTGCTCATTTATTTTGGATATATAATGTTGTAAGATAGAAACTGTATTTAGGGTCACGGAAATTATATTTGATTATATACTTAACATTGGAAATTTTGTTTTTCTATATTTTCAAATATAATTTACCATGGGTCCATAATGGAGTATATACATACTTTTCTACACAATTAAAATTGGAAAAATTATTGACCCATGGGAAATCCTAATCAGTCTAATGTCCCAATGATCTAGAGGATCTTCCGATTTATTTTCTGGCTCGGTTTTAGAAAACATTGGGTACAACATGTTTCGGAAAGATTTTTTTTGAGAAGCGAGCGATAGGTGTATTTTCCCTAAAAAGTAAAAACAATATTCCCGGAAACTTTACTAGGTTTGACTCGTCTTTTAAAGAGATTTTCAAATACTATAATACATATTTTGTTATATTTAAGTGTTTGCTCAAAAAAAGTTTATACTATTTTTGAAAGATGAAAAATAAAACGCCAAATGATATAAACAATTCAAAAAAATTTTAGATATTCGTAACGTAATGTAATCGTTTTGGTTGGTTACTTAGTAATAGACTAATAGTAACTCTCAAAGCGGTTTCAGTTTTAACCGTAGTGGCTGATGATGATAGTTACCAGTTGATCACCTGAAATTAGAGGAAGTCACGAAGCGGTGACTTTTTTGAAGAAATGATTTATGATTAAAGAAATATAAAGATGGAAGTCACGATGAGCTTGGAAACGAAGTACTAAAAGTCTCTTAATTTTGCTTATCTTAAAAATAAGGTAGTTGTCGGTTTTGTTTTCATTCATGCTCACATTTTATATATAAAGACTGTCTTGCTAATTTACAATAATAATTTTGGCGTTCCTAAAGTGTTTTCATATGGTAAAGAATAACTAAAGAGCGATGGGAGTGGACTTATTGCACCATGATTCCATGAAGAACCTAAAGGGAATAATGCACAAACAGGGTTTGAGATTTACGTCATACTCTTGTTGTCTAGTATGATATGGAAATCGAGACTTGACATTATTTATCATCTTGGTCTAGGATTGAGTGCGAGTGTGCGACACAGTCTTTTAAAATTTCATTGAAATTACGTAATGTCTACTCTTTATTTGCCACGGAACGAATGAAATTCATCAGTTATAAAACAAACCAATGATATAGATTTACAGTCTTTCAAGTAAATAAAACAAAACAAGTAGACTTATAAAGCCTAACTAAAAACGCCAGGAATAGGGACAAGCGTTTCAACATACCTCCGAAGAAGTACACGACTACCGATGGGCAAACTAGTCTCAACATTTGTCAAACGTTTCTCCAATAAGTTGTACGCAAGTAATTTTGCTTCTTTTCCTTCAATACTTACTAATACTAAATACTAATAGCAACCCCGCATAAGCTACCGCAGACCTTACATAAATCTTATCAATACTACGACTAAGCGAGCTTTCAAGAACGGCCCGCGAGAGACTACAAATCTTGCTCCAAGATTTGATACCACCACCGATCTTGTCTTTTTCATGTTGAGCAGACCAAACGATGATACCACCACAGGGATCAGCCCCAACTGTACATAGACACCCCGCTATAACTATAGGAAACCATTCACCACTGTTACTTGGACCTTTGCAGTGACTGAATGTATCCGACACCAAATCAAACCTCAAAAACGTTTCACCATCTTCTTCATAGACTTTCCGGTAGATATTTTCACCAACTACTATTCTCTCATGTGGGACATGACAACGTTTTCTAAACGCGGGAAATCAAACATCCGAGACTTACCCGACTTTAAAGACAACACTAGTGCTTTAGCGTCGCTGCCTTGCGTTTCGAGAACCAACACAATCTTATAATCTTGAGATGAGTGGTCATAGCCAAAACCCATCTCAGCGCAGTTTCTGAGATCGAGACCCCTTGTTTGTATTCTTCTGTATTCTTTTTTTGTTGTTACAAAATAGAAGAATTTAAGCGGTACTGATCATGACATGGCACTTACCTACTGGTCAGACAACATCGACAAATGACGTACATTAAGTAGCACTTAAGAAAAAGAGTCGATGTCTACGTGTCAATTTCTTATTGGATTGATAAGTCATGGAAGATTCAAAAGGATACTTTCGTAACTCCAAAATTGCGCAATTTTGTTATTTGGCGACTTGGCGTGACGCACAAGCCCTTATATATAAACCCTCTTCTCACTTTACAACTTCGGTATCGTACGCGTCTCTCTTAAGTTGAAATTTTCTTTGGTCTCTCTCTAGCTCTCTGTTTTTTCCGCGGTCTCTTTCTCTCTTAGTACTGTCTTCAGCGGTACGCTTTGTGGTTTGTGTAGTAAAAGCAAAAATGGGGTTGGGCTTCGCGAAGCTTTTTAGCCAGCTTTTTGCGAAGAAGGAGATGCGAATTCTGATGGTTGGTCTTGACGCTGCTGGTAAAACCACTATCTTGTACAAGCTCAAGCTTGGAGAGATTGTCACCACCATCCCCACTATTGGTAAAACTAAGCTTCGCAACACACGTAATACTTACTGGTTTTTGTAATTGTTATTATGCTTATTAGTGATCAAAACTATCAACAGGTTTCAATGTGGAAACTGTGGATTACAAGAACATCAGTTTCACTGTGTGGGATGTCGGTGGTCAGGACAAGGTAATGAAGCCTCTCAAAGTTTATTATTGTTGATAAACTAAGTCTGAGCAAAATAAACTGACTTTTTAATTTGTTTGCTTCTTTCATTAGATTCGTCCTTTGTGGAAGTACTACTTCCAGAACACTCAGGGTCTTATCTTTGTTGTGGACAGCAACGACAGAGACAGAGTTTTTGAGGCTAAAGATGAACTTCACAGGATCCTCAATGAGGTTCCTAGGGTTTTTTTCTTCATCGTTATCAAATCGTTTACGAATCTATACTTATCAAACTCTATTTATGGTCTTGTTTTTTGGGTAGGAGGATCTGCGTGATGCGGTGTTGCTTGTGTTTGCCAACAAGCAAGATCTCCCAAACGCCATGAACGCTGCTGAAATCACAGATAAGCTTGGCCTTCACTCTATGCGTCAGCGTCACTGGTAAAACTAAACATCTCCAACAAGTTTCAAAATTTCAAAACCCTTGTTTTGTTCTAAATTTATGTTCAATCTGTACAGGTACATTCAGAGCACATGCGCCACTTCAGGTGTAGGTCTATACGAAGGTCTAGAATGGCTATCCAACAACATCTCCTCCAAGGTAAAAACATAAGTTTCAAAACACACAAAATCTAGTAACAAATTTGGTTTCTTCTTTTTCCTGTGAAAACTTATTACTTTTTCCTCTGTGTTGCTTTTGCTTAGGCCTGATGATGCAAAGAGAAGCTTATAAACATTATGTGAAAGTGTGAAACCCTTTTGCTATGGGTTATGTGAGTGATCTGATTGTGCAAGTAGACATGTCTTGCACCTAAAACTTACTAAACGAACCTTTTTTTATATAGTTTTTGTATATTTTAATATGAAGTAAAATGATTGAATGTTATTATTGCTTTCTTGTTTGAAAACTCATATCATTAGTATTACAAGAATTTGGATCAGTACCACAAATCCTAGCGCCGTCGTCTTCTT
>OVBJ01002683.1:0-16115 GCA_900406535.1 Noccaea bulbosa
TCTCACTCTACAATGACCATGCGAAAGCTGAGCCCATTGGTTTAAGAGACAAAGGGGATTGGAGCCACGAAAGTGGGAAGATCCTTCATTAGTGTTTTAAGTTCATGAATCGGATTTAACAATCTTTTCAATCGGATTTAACAATATTTATCTTTTTCTTTATGTTTTGCATTGTTAATATCTTTATGTTTTACAAAAACCAAAAACACAAAACCCCTTTTTCATATTGTTGATCTAGCTTAGTTTGCATCTCATGATCTTGAAGTGTACATTCCGCAATCCTCAGTGGTTCGACCCCTAAATACTACAATTGTCTGTTGTGCACTTGCAACTCACGGTTTGTTTTAGGGTTATTTATTACTTGCATATCCCACACACATCACGGTGAGATAATGCGGGTTTAGCAGGCAAGCGAGTGGAGCAAGGAGCCGATCACGGCACAGACTCAAGGAATAACCGATATTGGCATATGACTGAGGTAACTTTTAAGTATGACCGGTTAGGTTGAATGGTTAGATAGACTGGTGAGGTTGATGGTTAGGCGGAATTGACCTGAACCTCGGAAATGTTAAGTAAGAAAAGGTTTTAAAAATCTGACTAAGTGTCCCGACCAGGAAGTGGTCGAGACAAACCGACTGTGGTCATAGAAAATCCGGGTCGGGGTGTTTCACTAATCTCTCAACAACAAACTCAACAAACAAGATCAATTCACTTTCATGACAAGGATCAACAAACTTACTGATTTCTCAAGACCTAATCATCATTAGCGAAAAAGCACAAGCAAGCATTAAGTTCAGGTTCGAATAAGTCATAATACTCTCTAGATATCTAATCCCTTAGGCTAGAACAGTAAATCTCCGGATCAGCTGGTTCAGACATCTCATCGAACACCTCATGAGTGTGGAGATGTCTAAGATCCAGATCCAGGTGATCAGAAAGAATCTGGCTTTAAGATTACTAATCCAGAAGGGATCGATTGAAAAATAATTCTTAAGCAACTCGATCACGCTAGGGTTCGTCACAAATCTATCCCATCCACAGAAACTTAAAGGAAACTACTCCCTAGAACTCATTAGACATAATTCAAAATCAAAAGAGATAGATTGCAGAAGAAGAAAACAAAGAGGTAGATTCGAAAACGATAAAATACTTAAAACTTAAAAGAGATCTGAATTACAACTTTTGTTTCTCTAATAAAGCAAATGTAAAAACGAAAGTAAAAACCAAGGTGTATGTAGTACTTATAATACACTAAAAAAAAACCCTAAAGAAAATAGAAAAAAAGAAAAAGTCGGCTGAAACAGGTCGGTCTCCTAATGGGCTGAATCTCTCAGGCTCGCAACCAGGTCGATCAAGCCCACTCGTTCAGGCCCATTCAATCGGTCAGTTCCGTTGTAGCTCGATCACGTCATTCTTGCACGCCAGCTCGATCGCATCGCTATCTCTTAGCTCGATCTCGTACCTCAAACACACAGTCGATCACGTCGCTCGAACAGGTGGTCGTATCACGAAGCTCGATCAGCAGCTCGAACACACAATCGTCACTCTGGCCGCAGTCGATCTCTTCACTTGAGCAGCAGCTCGATCTCCAGTCTAGCTCGATCACTCCATCACAGAAAACACCTAAAACTGACACAATTGTACAAAGATGCAAGAGTGCTAGTCCTAGATACCCTAAATGCAATACATGAGTGAATGTGAGCGAAAACAATGCAAATGAATGATTATGAATGCAAAAACACATGAAATCAAGTGCTAAAAGCATGCAAACTATGTACACATCAACACCCCCAAACTTAGTCTTTGCTTGCCTTCAAGCAAACAAGCGTGACCAGGTCATAGAGGTGAGGTTTGAAGGTGGGGTCTCAGAACCAAAACATGCCAATAAAGAAGATAAAATCAGTGTCCTAGTTGCTAGTTCTAAGGCGCAATGTAATATAGTCAATCATAAAAATCTCAGTCAATCTCCTTAACATTCAATTACAAGTAACTGGTGAATCGAGCTGTGCACCTAAATCGAACTCATTTGGCTAAGGGTGAGGCTTTTTAGAGACAGGGTTTGTCCCTCTCAAGTGGTTTAGTTCTTCTTCAAGGCAACGGGGTTCTATCAAAGAAAGGATTAAGCTTTAGGATAATGCTAAAGGTAAGGATCAACTGATCCATACAAGAGATCAATCACATCTACCCAGAAATAACTGATCGATTTCTCCTCTGTTTAAAACCCAGAACCGTTCCTAGTTGTACCCTTTTTTTTTAGACAGATCTGATTGAACTTATTCTCTCTTTTGTTAATGTTCTAAGGGAATAGCTTTCTTTCTTTCATTCGATGGTTGCAGCTATATCTAGACTCGGTTCCTAAATATATACATGTGCGTTAATTTTTTTTTTTTTTTTTTTTTTTTTTGAATCGAACCGGTCTTGCTAGAGTTGCCATACACTACACTGTTTCTAATTCCCTTAGACTCTAACTCTTTATCTTCCTTTCTGATTCTATCTCAATTTTCCTTAACCATCAAAGATGAACTCGATCGAGCTGAACATAGAGCACCCCCAAACTTAGATCTAACTGACTCAGAAAGCGTGAATCAGACCTATATGGAATTTCACTCTTGTCGGTCCTAATCCTAACACTTTCTCCAAAGCTCAAACCAAGAAATAGGCTTACCACTCAGTAAATAGTCAAGGCTGGAAAGAAAGGTTGGTTAAAGGGCGTGGACACTGTTTCAAAAGTGGGAATCAGATACCTGGATTAACAAGAATGGCAAACAAATAGAAGAAAATCCAAATATGTATAGAGTATCCATGAGCTCGACCGTAGTGCACAACAAGATAATTATCAATCAATTAAGTTAAGATAAATGGAGAATGACTTCAATTCACAATATGCGTTCAGACTCAATCGGTTATGCACTCAAAGAACTAACAACGAGGGCACTAAAATTTTCCACTTTATTAACATGTTTACAAGGTTATAATTATCCTAGCCCCCTACGCAAGTGCAAAAGTTCTATATGAATGCATAGACTCGATCTTAAAATGCAATGCGATCTAACAAAAATGTATTTTTTTTTAAAATGCAAAAATGCAAAGATGAATCACAAAGACAAAGAAAATGAATCAAATACGTCCTGAACCTCTCCCCCAAACTTGAATTAGACAGTCTCTTGTGTAATAAAAGTTTAGAAAAGAAGATTCATGATAGAAAAATCAAAGAAAATGCAAAACTAAAATGGATGGTACAATGAGAGGTAGAGTTGGAGTGGAACTTTAGTGGTGGAATTGAAAGAGCGAATCAATCGCTTCGTCCATGCTGGCTTGAGTGTAGGGCGGGACAGAAGAGGAGTCAGCTGGTGCGAAGTTTTGTGGCACATTGGGATCCGGCACAGCTGCACTTGGTAGCAGTGTTTGGTAATCTACTGGTGCGGTCGGCCGTGAAACAGAAGAACATCTCCGGAAAGGTAGGTCGGTATCAGCGCGTGCCTCTGACGGTCCTATTCTCTGGTGCTCTCAGGTGCGTCTCTTCCGCTGTCTTGGTTCGACAGAAGAGTGACGCGGTTGGTCATGGAAAGCTCTGCGATCACCAGTGGTGGTGTGGTTGAGCTCGTCCTCAAAGAGTTTGGTTGGCTGTGCGTTAATTGGTGCTGTACTTCTCCCTACACCCCCTGAAGCCGTGTTGCAGCTCAACCTGTCCTGTAGTGTTTTGATTTGATCAGCTATCTTCTTGATCTTCTTTCTCAATTTGTTGGTGACTTTGTCTTGGGCTTTGTTCCATAGTTGGAGCACGCTGATACGCTTGTGAGCTGCCTTCATTCCAGCGGATTGCCTAGCAGTGGTAGTGTACTCCTCGAAATGAAAGTGTTCGAAGTGGTCCGTTGGCTTGTCTGCATCCTGGTGGGATAGTCCGGCGCGGTCCTTGTTGGTCGGCGGGGTCGAGTAATATCGAGCGGTCGAACGGGTCTGAAGTACCGATTGAGGCGGGTTGAAATCAACGTTGGATCCTCCTCTGATCGTGGTCCAACCCGGATTAGGGAGCAGCATCCGAGATTTTTCAAATTGCAGGTGCGTGAACTGGTAGATAAGGTCACCACCGTGTGGAGTTTTCTGTAAAAAATTGCAGTTCTTCAAATATTGGAGATCGATATATTTAGGTTGTGCAACTTCTTCGGTCCCATCTGTAGTAAATCCCACGGCGTACAAGAGCGGTGTGACAAGTCCACCCATCTTCAGCTCGCAGTTGTGTCTTCCATGAGCGTTCGTGAGGGCCCAACATTGGTAGGAGATAAGTTTTTCTATCATTGCGAGCGTGATTCCACCGTTTGATGTACTTCCTTTCAGCCTCTCTCCGTTGTTCAACCTCGGTAAAATCCCTGTGAGCGCTGCATCGACCATGCTCAGCTCGCTCTCATTGACAGTTCAAGTCATGTACCTCGGGTAGAGTGTGTTAGCGATTGCTTTGTGCATATAACGGATCGGTGGGCTTCTGATCTGAGCAGATTTGGCAGTCGAGGACTGGTATTCTCTTAAAGTGATCGTTTTCCAAAAAGCTTTCAACTCGTCCTTGTGTACAACGAGTCTGTGATGGTTGCTAGGGCGGCATAAATAGTGGGCTCGATCGATCTCATGAAAGGAGATATGGTGTCTCTGTCCTGTCGCCCATAAGCTGATATACCCATCATTCCCATCTGGTGTGAATTGGCCTGAGGCGCAGAGATGGAGTTGGAGTGTAGCTAAGAAAAGGCAAGTTGCTTTCCTGTAGGATTTGTGCCTTTTTAACATGAAAGTACCGACCAGGTTGTTGAACATCTCATCCACATTATCAGTCATATGTAGCTTTCCCATCGTGTTTCGGTCCGGATACTTCGTGCCTTCAAGTTTCATGTCAAGGAGGATGCGAAGAATCTTCATCTCCTTGTCTGTTAATGCATCAACAGCTTCCTCGCCTCTCAAATCTCTGGGTGATTCAACATCCTCCATTTCTTCATCGACCTCAAAGTCATCGTCGGACTCGACTGGCTGTTTTCCCTTTGCTATCTCTTCTCTCCTTCTTGAGTATTCGTCAACGTAACTATGACCTCTGTTCGTGAAATTAATTTGAGAGAAAATAAGTTAGATAAGAACAAGTAACTCGACCATTCTTGCAAACAGTTCGATCTCTAATATAAATCGCTATTCGATCGAGTTGCTGTTAAAGCGGTCCAGTCGTTCCACTCTTGGTTCAAAAACCACAGTCAATCAGTTCCCGACCAGTTTAAACGGTTTTTCAACAATAGTCATAGCACATCAAGATTCAGCCCTAGGTGTTTGTCATTTTTGATCAAGAACACTCAAAAACACTCTATAACACAAAATCAATAAAACTTAAATTCGTCAAAAAGATCGATGTAGGTGTCAAGGGTGAATCAAACTGCAAGAGAATTTTCGAAAATAACAACATCCACACGATTAATTGCAGTTTTAGCTCAAGAACACACAACTTTGAACCCAGAAATTTGTAGCACAATCGTCAATTAAAGTACAGAGCTCAATCGAATCAGATGAAATGAAACGAGTTCGAGCTCCAGTGGTGCGCAGTGGTCGAATTCATTCAATGAAAGCACATAAATTCTGTCAAGAACATCAACCAAGAATTTGTGTAAATTGAGGGTTAGAAATCGAAATCCATACCTTGACCCGCTTCTCATGATAAATCGATTTGAAACAGATAAGATGCAAGCATGTTCTAAAGCGAAAGCGATCGAACTCGGCTAGAATATGGATCGATCGGATCGATTGAAAGAGTGAGAAAGAGTGAGATAGATGTGTGTGTGAGTGTGTGGGTGAGATAGAGTGTGTGGGACTAGGGGTGAGATATTTAAAGAAAACACGTACTTACCTGGTAGGGCCCGACTCGATCGATCTNACCTGTCAGCCAAAAACACTAGAAAACAAATAAAAAAAAAGGGTAGAAACAAAAAAAAAAATATATATATATATAGGAAAGACATGGGACTTCCTCCCAAGTGAGCTTGTTTTAAGACTCTAAGCTTGACTTCTTTCACTTATCAGCTTGGGATGGCTCACAGAGAGGAATCGAGGTCCCCTCTGGGATTTTGTAATCTGCAAGATAAAGCTTAACCCTTTGCTCGTTTATGGTGAATGGAGCCCCTTCCTTGTTGATCAGAGTGACTGCTCCAAATGGTGAGAGCTCTTTGAAAGTGAAAGGTCCAGACGATCTCGACTTCAGTTTCCCAGGAAACAGCTTCAGGCGAGAGTTAAACAGCAGAACTAGATCGCCTTCCTTAAAGTCTTTTCGAATGATCTTCTTGCCGTGGAATGCCTTGGTCCTCTCCTCGTAGATTTTCGAGCTCTCGTAGACATCCAATCTGATCTCTTCCAGTTCATGCAGATCGATATCTCTTTTCTCCTAAGCGGTCTTAAGATCGAAATTCAGCAACTTGGTCGCCCATATGGCTCTGTATTCCACTTCAACAGGGAGATGACATGACTTTCCATATAGTGTTTGAAATGGTGTCCTCCCTATAAGTGTTTTGAAAGCTGTTTTTTATGCCCAGAGGGAGTCGTCGAGCTTGATTGACCAGTCTCTGGTCAAACTGTTCATGACCTTGTTCAAGATCGCCTTGATCTACTTGTTAGAGACCTTGACTTGTCCAGATGTTTGGGGGTGATAGGGTGTAGCGACCTTATGCTTTACTCCATACTTCTTTAGAAGCCCTTCAAAGATCTTGTTGATGAAGTGGCTCCCACCATCACTAATCACAACTCTCAGGATTCCATACCTAGGAAAGATGATGGATTTGAACAGCTTGAGCACTGGTTTGTGATCGTTAGAGGGGCACGCGATCGCTTCAACCCATTTAGACACGTAATCCACCGCTACTAGAATGTAACTATTCCCGTGAGATGCTGGGTTGAACGTTCCCATGAAATCGATCCCCCAGACATCGAAGACTTCGACTTCTAAAATTGGGTTATGTGGCATCTCGTTTCTCTTAGAGACATTTCACATTCTCTGACAAGGATCGCACTTGGAGATGAAGCTGTGTGCATCCTTGAATAGAGTCGGCCACCAGAGCCCAGATTGAAGAATTTTCTGCACTGTTTTAAACACAGCAAAGTGCTTAAATTGCGTAAATGGCCTGTAGGCGGGGTGATTTGTTGATTCCAAGTATAGCACACGTTTTTAAGACGGGATACTTCGGATGTGAGACTTGGGAAAATATGACTTTATTGCTCGAAAGAGGATCATATTACAAGAGGTGGTCTCGTCAAACAAGCCTTGACGAGACCGAATACGAGAATTAGGTTAAAAGTGAAAAGATAGCGACAATACTTGTTTGACGAGACCACCTTGGATTGAGCAACAATACTATGCATCATTCCAAGTTAGCAAAAATAATGGGATAAGCTTTAACCCAACCATTCTTCAAACACGTTTGACAGCTCGGCAACTGATAATGTCAGTATATGCACGTCTCATCAATTTCCTTAGAAGAATGATATGTATTGATCTCTTTGACGAGTTGTTATCAAATCCGAGAACAACTAAGTTGATTACTCAATCTCCTTGACGATCTGCCATCAAGTTTGAGAGAAGTAATTAATCCTCCTTGACAAGCTGCCGTCAAGTCCCAGATGAACGATTGATTCTCCTTGACGAGCTGGTGTCAAGTACGAGAAAAATCGTCACGGCAATCTATTCTCCTTGACAAGCCGACGTCAAGTTAGAGAGAAATTACCAAAAGTACACTCTTTTGCGGACAAGATGACGTCAACGTACTCTTTTCCCTTTTTATGGTTTTTATCCCATATGGATTTTTCCGTATTAAGATTTTAACGAGGCGGTACAAATCTAAATTCAATAACGCAACGTCGCACCGAAGACGAGCTAGCATTGGCGTCTCGCAATTGTTATTAATAGCTCTCAAGCTCTACTCCTATACATGAATTCCGCCGAGATCAAATTGCATTTGACTCGCCAAACAGGGGGGGGTCTTATTGTTAGAGGTGAAATGAGCACATTTCCCAGAGCTGTCTCGTTATGAATAACAATGCAAACGCCCGGCCCGTCTTCAGCCATAACCTCCTCAAATAAATGGAAAGTCTTGATGAGAAAGGTGAATCCTGAGAAATATGGAAGGAACATATAACCACCGACTAAAAGGAAGGAAAGAAATCAAGACAATAAGGAGATTTCCATAATCGATCAGGAGGAGAATATTTAGCAATGACAGCTCTATCACAACTATATAAGAAGAGATCTTCATTCATTGAAGATCATCAGAGAATCCCAGCAAAAATACTTACAGCATTCGCTATCTTTTCACTTTTAACATAATTCTCGTAGTCCGTCTCGTCAAGGCCTGTTTGACGAGACCACCTCTTGTAATCTGATCCTCCCTCGAGCAATAAATTCATATTTTCCCATGTCTCACATCTCAAGTATCCGGTCTTAAAAACGTGTGCTATTTCTGGAATCAACCATTGGCGCCGTCTGTGGGGAGAGGAGAATAAACTCTTAAAAAAAGACAATCAAGGTTCAAAGATGGGATCTCTGAACAATGATCTCGGCACGAGAACAGTCGGACTGCAACGTCAACCTAATCTCGACGCAGAAGCTCCAATCACCAACATAAGTACCACGACAGGATCGATTTGCTCCAAGTCACCGACGACGGACGAGTTATCCCGACTGGACGAACCCTCTTCCAGAAGCCGACAAGAAGCACCGCGGCAACTAATGCCGTGACAAACGGCGACAAATAAATCAATCCAGAAGTGGCCAAGCTGTGCCACGACCTCCACGCAATCACCTCCAAGATACACGGTGCTACCAGCTCGGCACCAGAGATTACCAAAGTCCTTGCTGAGACGAAAAATAGTCCTTTCACTCGACGGATCGCCGTGATACCTCTAAAGGATCAAACAGCCATCCGACTTCAGTTCTACAACAAGGGTGTTGGCTGAGAACCTTTGAGATCGCCATAAAAAGGCAAAAATATGCCTCTCCTGAAGAACAAGACGCAAAGAACAAGGTCGACATAAAAATAAAGTGTTACCCCAGTCGTTGTAACAAACTACGAATGGCTTGATCCCGACACGGATACGTAGGTAGCCTTGCAACAAGTACAGCTATAACTTCAATAAAATTTTATAATCCATCTGGCGAGATGAGTATTGTATAATTTTCTTATTTACCTTCAAAGGGAACCCATTCTATAAAAAAAATCTTAGAATGGTGCGTTGCCGTTCTGGCCAAACGTTCGACGAAACAAAAAAAAAACCGCTCTCGTAATGAACGAGTTCGAGAAAAACCGAGCTCGTCAAATAGCAAGCTCGACCCCGATCTTGTCATAAACGAGTTCGAGAAAAACGATCTTGTGACAAACGAGCTCGAAACCGATCTCGTCATAAACGAGTTCGAGAAATATGATTTCGTGACAAACGAGCTCGACCCCGATCTCGTCATAAACGAGTTCGAGAAAAACGATCTCGTGACAAAGGAGCTCGGTTCGATTTCGTGACAAACGAGTTCGACAAAAATGATCTCGTGACAAACGAGCTCGACCCCGATCTCGTGACAAACGAGTTTGAGAAAAACGATCTCGTGACAAACCAGCTCGACCCCGATCTCGTCAAAAACGAGTTCGAGAAAAACGATCTCGTGACAAACGAGCTCGACCCCGATCTCGTGACAAATGAATTCGAGAAAAACGATTTCGTGACAAACGAGGTCGACCCCGATCTCGTCATAAACGAGTTCGAGAAAAACGATCTCGTGACAAACGAGCTCTACTCCGATCTCGTGCCAAACGAGTTCGAGAAAAACTATCTTGTGACAAACGAGCTCGATCCCAATCTCGTGACAAATGATCTCGACCTCGATCTCGTCATAAACGAGTTTGAGAAAAATGATCACATGACAAACGAGCTCGACCCCGATCTCGTCATAGACGAGTTGGAGAAAAATGATCTCGTGAAAAACCAGATCGACCCCGATCTTGTTATAAGCGAGTTTGAGTAGTGTTCAAATCACTTCGGCGAATACATCACGTCAAACCCGACCTAAAATGTCGGAGCAACTCTCTAAACTGAGAACGTTGACAAAATACTTTGTTGACGAGAAGGTAATGAATTACCTCGTCAATAAATCGTCACGACATATCATGTCCAACTCGGCCTGAAGTGCCGAAGCATCTAATAAGTGATGATTCGTCGCAACTCTCTTAATTGAGAAGACATCTTGCAAACCACTTTGGCACGCCCTTGCCGAAGTGAGATCAAAAGCATTCGACGAAATCCCTACCTCCTTGACGAGCAGCCATCAAGTTCGAGATGATTTCTCCGTGACGAGCCGCTCTCAAGTCCGAAATGAATTCTCCTTGACGAGCCGCTCTCAAGTCCGAGATGAATTCTCCTTGACGAGCTGATGTCAAGTCCGAGCGAAATCATCATGGCAATTTATTATCCTTGACGAGCTAACGTCAAGTTCGAGAGAAATTGTTGAAAGCACATTCTACTAGCGGACAAGATGACATCAACGTACTATTTTCCTTTTTTATGGTTTTTATCCCATAGGGTTTTTCTATATTAAGGTTTTAACGAGGCGGTACGAATCTAAAGTCAATAACGCAGCATCGCATCGGAAATGAGCTAGAATCGGCACGGCATAATTGTTATTAATAGCTCTTGATCTCATCTCTTATACATGAAGTTCGCCGAGACCAAACTGCATTTGACTCACCAAAGTGGGGGGACTTATTGTTGATACCGGAATGAGCACATTCTCTTGAGCCCGTCGCAATTAATAACTTCATGCAAGTCCGGCCCGTTTTCCACTTCCACCTCTTCAAAGAAAAGGAAATACTTGGAGATAAAGGCTAAATCCTAGAAGAAAGGAAAGAGATCAACACCAAAGAAGAATATTACCATAAGAGAAAAGGAAGAATATCTTGGTGAAGCCGACCCCCTCTCTCTATATATTGAAGACCCCTCATTCCTTGAAGACCATCCAAAATACCCTGCAATCACTAAGAGCAGAGAGGCAAAAACCCTAGCTATAATTCGTCCTTTACTTTCAGTTTATCCTAGTCTCTTCGTATTCATCTCGGCAAACCTTGTCGCCGAGTTGAATCACCCTTTGTAATATTTGAACTTTGGTTGATCTAATAAAAGAGTCTCTCCTAAACTCCAAATCTCTTATCCGGCATACTGTGCTATTTTGAGATTCAACATTTGGCGCCCACCGTGGGGCCAGGAGAATAAACTCTTGAAAAAGACAATCAAGGTTCAAAGATGGGATCTCTAAACGACGATCTCGACACGAGAACAGGCAGACTACAAAGTCAACCTGATCTCGACGCAGATGGAAACCCCATCATTCGTCCCGTCGGAATCGACGCGAACGGTAGTTGCATCAATCTTCTGCAGCCATCGGAAGCAGACGCAGAAGCTCCAATCACCAACGCTGCGTTTACCGCGGCCATGCAAGGTTTTGCGGCTCAATTCGCCGAGATCCAAGCTCAGCAACAGAAGTACCACAACTGGATCGATTCGCTCCAAGTCACCGACGACGGAAGAGTTATCCCGACTGGACGAACCCTCTTCCAGACGCCGACAAGAACCACTGCGGCAACTAATGTCGTGACGAATGGCGACAAAGAAATCAATCCAGAAGTGGCCAAGCTGCGCCACGACCTTGACGCAATCACCTCCAAGGTACATGGTGCTACCGGCTCGGCACCAGAGATTGCCAAAGTCCTTGCCGGGACGAAAAAGAGTCCTTTCACTCGTCGGATCGCCGCGATACCTCTGAAGGATCAAACGGCCCTTCGACTTCAGTTCTACAACAAGGGTGACCATCCTAAAGGTTGGCTGAGAACCTTTGAGATCGCCATGAAAAGGCAAAAATATGCCTCTCCTGAAGAACAAGACGCAAATTACTGCCAAGTGTTCATCGAGCATATGAACAAAGACGCGACGAGCTGGTTCTTAAATCTTCCTGCCGAATCGATCGACAGTTTTGATGATCTCTGCACGGAATTCCTGAAACATTTTTCAATGTTTATGTCGAAAAGCAGCACCAACCTTTTCCTATGACACAGGAGAAAGATGAGCCTCATCGCGAGTTCGTTGAAATATTTAAAGAGGCAGCAGCGGAGCTCTCAGTTATTCCCGACGAGATGGGAATCAAAGTTCTTGAAAACAAATTTCAAAGAGAACTTAATGCTCGACGAGCCGGCACCTCTTCAGGACGCTTTGCATAGGTCCCAGAAATACGTTCTCGTCGAAGAATGCAAGGCACACCAATTGTTGATTCCAGAAATAGCACACGTTTTTAGGACGGGATACTTTAAGTTGGATGTGAGACTTGGAAAAATATGAGAATACTTTTAATTGTGAAATTTATTTTAAGGTTTAAAAATTATTAATTATTTGTGGACATTTATTTAATAATTGCAAGAAGTGAATTTAATAATTGTGGTAGTTATTAATGTTATTAAAAGTGCTTAAATTGCGCAAATAACCTGTAGGCGGGGTGTTTGACTCACTAACTATTTCTTAAATACTTATGCATCTCTTTTTCTTTAATGTGATGCAGGTAAAAAGAAAGTGTGATCGCGGAATCGGGCCGAAGAGAGGATGATAGGAATTTTTTTTTGTTTAAGTTATTTGTTTTGGTGTGTAAGTAGCTAGTATTTTTATTATTTTGGTAATTGAATTTGGCTGTTTGAATTTATTAATTATTAGAGTTTGTTTTAATTGAGTTTTTCCACACTTGATTAATTATTTTGTTTAAAACATAAAAAAAAAATTTACTTGTTTCATTTTGGTATCAGAACGTATACAGTTTTAGGATTGTTAGATTGGGTGAATTAGACTATATGCTTAAGTGATTAATAGTGTTTAGTCAGTTAGTAGTCTAGTATCATCCTCTTGGCCTTCAGTGATTCTGCGGTGAGTTGTGTGTTGTGTTTGTGGTTTGTTCTTCTAGTTTGCTCATCTACTGTACTTCGCAAGTGCAGTGAGATGGATACAGGTGGTGTTAGAGGTCAAGGTCGTGGTAGATGTCGCGGTAGAGGCCGTGGCAGAGGCCGTGGTCGTGGAGAGCAGGTGGATTCAGGAGAGAGTGCGGTCCCTAGTGTGGCGACTGCATCGGTGACCCAGTCAGTTTCTTTGGCGGGTGAGGCCAGTGTGAGTGCCGGTGTAGGAGCGGGGGTTAGGGCGGGCCCAGGTGCGGATGCAGCTCCAGCTCTGGGTCTCGATGACTAGTTTATGGGGATCCTGATGCAGATTTTGGCACATCTTCCGCAGATGGTTCCAGAGCAGGCACCGGGTGTTCCTCCAGTGGCTGGGGCACAGTAGGGAGTCGGTTTTGTTGGGCAGCAGGGGGCTGCTGGTTTAGCTGGGCAGAATGGTGCTGCGGTTGTGGGGCATCCTCCTTATCTTGAGATGATGAGGGAGATGTAGAGGATTGGGACGCTTTTCTTTGAGGGCGGTGTTGGTCCGGAGCAGGACGACGAGTGGAGATCGAGACTGGAGCGGAATTTTCAGTCGATCAGGTGTCCAGTGGAGTACTAAGTGGAGATAGCTATCAACTATCTGAGTGGTGACACACATTTGTGGTGGCGGGCCATTGCGGGGAGGAAACCAGTCTGGTCTTGGGGTGACTTCATGTCGGAGTTTGAAAGCGAGTACTTTTCGCAGGAGACTCGAGATCGGTTTCTGATATGGTTCACTTCCTTATCTTAGGGTAATCATTCGGTGCGCGAGTACGCAGCGGAGTTTAGCAGACTGGTAGTGCATACCGGTCTTGGTGCAGGTGGTGAGCGCGAGATACTTCACAGGTTCCTTCAGGGGCTTCGTTCGAGTATCTGGCAGCAGTGTCGGGGTCGTGCGTATGTTTCGACGGCGGACTCAGTGGAGTTGACGGCTTCGATTGAGGAGTATCAGCGCGAGCAGGTTGGTCCGGTGGTGGTGCCGTCTGCGATTGCTCCTGCTATCCAGCCTCGGAGTCAGCAGCAACAGCTGCAGCAGCACCGAGGTTTGAGTTTCGGTTCTGGTTTTGGCAAGGGCGGCAAGCCTGCGCAGGGCTAGAGTGGCCTTGGTGGTAGTGGTTGCTTCGGTTGCGGGAGTTTGGAGCACCGGGTGGCTAGTTATCCCAAGGGTGGTGTCTCTCGGGACATTAGAGTGTGCTTCCACTGCAGAGAGCTGGGACTTCTGATACTAGGATTTTACTATCAATTATCCTAAAGCAATGTATCTATCGCTGCAGTACTTTAGGTATCAATCCAATCAGGTGTGATGCTAGCAATCAAGATGTGACAGAACTATGTAATTCAAGCCAAGTCAATCAGATGGTGGTGACTTAGAACCTAAGAGATCGAGTCGCTAATCGACTCGATCGAGGTAAACAAAGATGAAGAGATCGAGCTTGCACTAGCGAGATCGATCGAATTGGAACAACTCTAAATGCAGTAAAGGAATTCGATCAAGTCGGTAATGAGTGCAATCGAACTAAAGGAGTAAATAACAGGTGCAAATATCAGAGAAAAGCAAGCTCCTAAGGATGGGGTGATCAACCTGTAACTAGTCCTAACGTGGTCTCGTCGCTTAACAAACCCAAACACGGGCTAATACCTCAACAACAAACTCAACAAACAAGATCAATTCAGTTTCATGACAAGGACCAACAAACTTAGTGGTTTCTCAAGACCTAATCATCATAAGCGAAAAAGCACAAGCAAGCATTAAGTTCAGGTTCGAATAAGTCAAAATACTCTCTAGACATCTAAGCCCTTAGGCTAGAACAGTGAATCTCCGGATCAGCTGGTTCAGACATCTCATCTAACACCTCATGAGTGTGGAGATGTCTAAGATCCAGATCCAGGTGATCAGAAAGAATCTGGCTTTTAGATTACCAATCCAGAAGGGATCGATTGAAAAATAATTTTTAAGCAACTCGATCACGCTAGGGTTCGTCACGAATCTATCCCATCCTCAGAAACTTAAAGGAAACTACTCCCTAGAACTCATTAGACAGAATTCAAAATCAAAGAAGATAGATTGCAGAAGAAGAAAACAAAGAGGTAGATTCTAGAACGATAAAGTACTTAAAACTTAAAAGAGATTTGAGTTACAACTTTTGTTTCTCGAATAAAGCAAAGGTAAAAACGAAAGTAAAAACCAAGGTGTCTGTAGTACTTCTGAAACAGGTCGGTCTCCTAATGGGCTGAATCTCTCAGGCTCGCAACCAGGTCGATCAAGCCCACTCGTTCAGGCCCATTCGATCGGACAGTTCCATTGTAGCTCGATCACGTCATTCTTGCACGCCAGGTCGATCGCGTCACTATCTCTCAGCTCGATCTCGTCCCTCAAACACACAGTCAATCACGTCGCTCGAACAGGTGGTCGTATCACGAAGCTCGATCAGCAGCTCAAACACACAATCGTCACTCTGGCCGCAGTCGATCTCTTCACTCGAGCAGCAGCTCGATTTCCAGTCTAGCTCGATCTCTCCATCACAAAAAACACCTAAAACTGACACAAATGTACAAAGATGCAAGAGTGCTAGTCCTAGATACCCTAAATGCAATATATGAGTGAATGTGAGCGAAAACAATGCAAACGAATAATTATGGATGCAAAAACAAATGAAATCAAGTGCTAAAAGCATGCAAACTATGTACACATCAACACCCCCAAACTTAGTCTTTGCTTGCCCTCAAGCCAACAAGCGTGACCCGGGCATAGAGGTGAGGTTTGAAGGTGGGGTCTTAGAACCATAACATGCCAATAAAGAAGATAAAATCAATGTCCTAGTTGCTAGTTCTAAGGCGCAATGTAATAGAGTCAATCATAAAAATCTCAGTCAATCTCCTTAACATTCAATTACAAGTAACTGGTGAATCGAGCTGTGCACCTAAATCGAACTCATTTGGCTAAGGGTGAGGCTTTTTAGAGACAGGGTTTGTCCCTCTCAAGTGGTTTAGTTCTTCTTCAAGGCAACGAGGTTCTATCAAAGAAATGATTAAGCTTTAGGAGAATGCTATAGGTAAGGACCAACTGATGCATACAAGAGATCAATCCCATCTACCCAGAAATAACTGATCGATTTC
>OVBJ01002684.1:0-16109 GCA_900406535.1 Noccaea bulbosa
CTTCACCAAGTGGGTTGAAGCTAAAGCCTTCAAGAATCCCACCGCCAAGGATGTGCAGATCTTCGTCTGGCAATACATCATATGCCGACACGGCCTGCCACATGAAATCGTTACCGATAATGGCNTGCGACGAGCTTCCGTGAATTCTGCGCCAACTGGAACCTCAAGCTCGTCTACTCCACACCGAGATACCCCCAAGCTAATGGGCAGGCCGAGGCAACAAACAAGACTATCGTCGATTGCTTGAAGAAGCGACTCGAAGACTACAAAGGAGCTTGGGTAGACGAACTTGACAGAGTACTTTGGTCTCATCGCACAACAACCCAGGTCAGCATCTTGCGAAACTCCCTTCTCCCTATCTCATGGTTGTGAAGCACTAGCCCCCGCCGATCTATGATGAATCTAAAAGGGCACGATCATCCTTTAACACACCTTGTATGGTGTTAGAGGTGAAATGAGCACATTTCTTTGAGCCCGTCACAATGAGTAACAAGTCAAAAGCCCAACCCGTCTTCCGGCTTAGCCTCTCCATCTTAATGGAAAGTCTTGAGGAGAAAGGCTGACCTATAGCAAAAAGGAAGAAACATTAAACCGCCTATTAAAAGAATGGAAGGAAATCAAGAGAAGAAGGAAATTTCCTTAATCGATCAAGAGGAGAATATTCAGCGAGAGCCGCCTTAACTCAGCTATTTATGAAGAGGTCTTCATTCATTGAAGACCAAGCCACAAAAGTCACGCAACTCTACACTCAATTAAAGCACTTGCTTCTCTCTTCATTCATTTTCATCGTTATTTAGCATTATGTCTCGTCAGGCCTGTTTGACGAGACGACTTCTTGTAATCAAAACTTCTTTGAGCAATAAAATCCGTCTTTCCTAAGTCTCCCAACCGAAATAGCCCGTCAGCCGAACGTGTGCTATTTCTAGAATCAATATATGGGACAGTGGTTTGGAATGCGATGCTTGCGATCAGTCGTGCCTCGACGGCTACCATTGCCATACATGCGATTTTACTCTTCACATGAAATGTGCATTTGTGGTCTATATATAGAGGGAATTACTCCCAATACTTTCGGAACCTAATAGCAGAAATAGACCATCCATGTGCAAAATGTCAGACCCAATTACACATAATATGTCTATTTAATCAATTAGTTTCCGAAAGTGGACTATTTAACCAATCGCCCCCTATATATATATATGGTTGATACCATGTATTCTCAAGCTCATTTGAATATGTCTTGGCACAATCATCCTCTACTCATGCTTGACGATGGCGATCATATACAACGAGTAGTTTGTGGTCTCCCCGGAAAATATGGCTACTGTTGCCCTTGCTGTTGGTTGACGGTTCATGAGAAATGCGTCTCTGTAGTTGATTCACCGGAGATCGATCATCCTTGTCATGCAAGAAACTCTATTAAGCGTCTCACTGAAGGATCTCCTGGTTATACAAATCAAGAATGTCATATATGTGGATATATGACATTGAAAACTTACTTTACCATTGTGATATTTGTACGTTCGACGTGGATATGGTTTGTGCGATTCATACGCCTCCACCAGTTGCTCTTTCGAATATTAAGGTCCACGAGCGTACTCTCATACTCATCGCAAGATTGATCTCCTTCGTTTGTGATGCTTGTGGGACGGAAGGGGAACATGATCCCTATGTTTGTATTCAATGCGATCTCATGTTCTTCCATCAAGACTGTGCTCGTTTGCCGCGTGTCATTCACGTCAACTGCCATGATCACCATGTTTCTTACTAGTATCCTCTTGGTGTTGGAGAATGGAAAATGTGCATGGGGTTTGTGGGGAAGAGACTGATTGATCATATGGGGCTTATTCTTGTTCTGATTGTCCTGATCACGCTTCTCATTCACCGCAACAAGGGATGACGTATGAGATGGGGAAGAGCTTGATGGATTACCTGAAGAAGTTGAAGATATTGAACCATTCAAAATGAATGATGATAAAACAATAACTCATTTCGCTCATGAATATAACATGAGTCTCATCAACAAAGACGGTGTTGCTTTGGAGGAAAGCATCTTATTGTGTGGAGATTGTGTTCGTCCCATCGGTTCTCATAACACATTCTACGGCTGTTCAGACTGTGGTTTCATCCTCCATGAAACGTGTGCTAATATACCTGTTAGAGGTGAAATGAGCACATCTCCCTGAGCCCGTTGCGATGAGTAACAACGCAAAAGCCCGGTCCGTCTTCAGCCCTAACATCCTCACACATATGGAAAGCCTTGAGGAGAAAGGCACCTCCTTTAGTAAAAAGAAAATAGCATTAAACCGCCCACTCGAAGAAAGGAAACAAATTAAGAGAAGAAGGAGATTTTCTTATCGATCAAGAGGAGAATATTCAGCAAGAGCCGCCCTATCTCAAGTATATAAGAGGAGGTCTTCATTCCTTGAAGACCAAGATACAACAGTCACGCAACCCTGCAAGCACCTAAAGCATTCGCTCCTCTTTTTCTCTATTTTTACTTATCTTTCGCATCTTGTCTCGTCAAGGCTGTTTGACGAGACCAACTCTTGTAATCTGAACCTTCTTCGAGTAATAAAACCGCAAGTTCCTAAGTCTCTCATCCGAAGTATCCCGTCTTAAAAACGTGTGCTATTTCTGGAATCAACAATTGGCCGAGTGTGGGGACTGGGAATACTTCTTACGAACTAAAACCTCGAAGAAGTCTTCGGATTGCAAGAAGACAGCTGATGTCGTCGCACTCAGAAGGCAGCTCTCCGCAAGGAACCCTTGCGGCGAGAAGAATCCTCTCATGCACGAGAAGAGCCCATCTCGTCGCTCAACTTCGCCGAGTCGAGACGAAACTCCGCCGCCAGCTCCAGATCGTCGCACCGCCGCAACGAAGGCCATCTCGCACCATGATCTCGCCGAGACGATCCGAAGTGCCATTAAGCCATTCACTGACATCCTCAAATCAATGCAAGCTCAGCAAAATAAGACGCAGGAGCTGATTGACGCGATGGCACTTCAAGACGGCGAGCTATCGCCAACTCGTCGACTCCCGTTCGACATGTCGATAGGTCCAGCCACGGGGACCACAGCAGCAGAAGCAACTACAAACCGAACGGGAACGGCAAGCCGACCCTTACGGATTGGTAGACGGGCAGACTTAGAGCTCGACAAAATCAATCATTGGCTAGACGAGTTCAACTCTAAGATGCATCTCATCACTACTTCGGCCCCGGAGTTGACAAAAGCATTCGCCGACACCCGAAGGAGCCCACTCACTGCGGCTAAAGATCGAGCTCTTCGCTGGTGACGAGGACCCCAAAAAGTGGTTGACCGCCTTCAACCTCGCCATGACAAGAGAGCGGTACGACTTTCTTAAGCAAAAAGATGCCAATTACTGCCAAATCTTCGTCGAGTATATGATGAAAGAGGCCTTTGGTTGGTTCTCAAATCTCCCTGCCGAGTCGATCGATAGCTTTGACGATCTGTCCACCTCTTTTCTGAAGCATTACTCGATGAACATGACGAGAATCACTCGTAACATGTTCGCCTTGACGCAATCAAAGGGCGAACCTCTGAGAGAGTTCATGGATAGATTCAAAAATGCATCACTTGATCTCGGCGAGATACCAGACAGCGTACCATTTTAAGCACTTCGAAAGTCGCTGTGTCCTTATCGCTGCGTCCTTCCACAACCTTGGAAGATGCGCTCCACAGATCTCAGAAGTACATCTTGCTCGAGGAAGAAAGAAACTTCTACGCCGAGCAGCAAAGCATAGTTATATCGGCAAGAGAAGAAAGTCCATAATTTCTTCGACAGATTGGAGATGATAGCAAGAAAAGATCACTCTCCTGCACTGCGGTGAAGCATGTCGCCGAGAAACCTTGGAACCAGTGGAGCCGTCATGATCAAAACCAGAACAAGCCGCACCAGCAATTTGCATCTCGACATGATCAAGCAGATGTTACTGATGATGACTACAATCCTGACCTCTATTGCGAGTATCATCACCAAATTGGGCATGCGACATCGACTTGCAGATATCTCCTCGACGAGCTGATGACCAAATATAAAAAGGGGAAGATCCAACTGCACGAAGACCAATCCCCTAATGATCGGGACCTCGCCCGCGGAACTCCGTGAACTTGCTAAAGTTACAAGTCGAGAAGCATAGCTTCGCGTCAAAAAAAAAAAAAAAATGGCTTGATCCTAGCTTGGGTACGTAGGCAGCCTTGCAAAAGGTCCAACTATAACCTTAATAAAATTTTATAATCCATTCGACGAGATCAGCATTATAAATTTTGTTAAGAACCTGTCCTAGATGGCACCAAGGATAGCGTTGACGACATCAGAGAGCACCAGCATAAGTTCGACGAATCCAGCAATATCGTCCCCAGCACCCTCGACGAGATGCCACTACCACCAGCACGTATCAAGACTCTGTCGCCAGCTTGCGAGAAGACTCCGCCGCCGACTACTGTTCGCCTTGCTGCACTACCAATGACGATCTCTTGGTGACGATCCGCACAGCCATGCAACCGCTCTCAAATAATTTTGACGCAAGAACAACTCATCGAGCTAACTACAAGAGATAGTCGACTATTTGACGAGTTGCCAGCAGCTCTAAACACGGGATTAAAAGTCATGACGGCAGGCGTTAACACCAACGAAGGCAACTCGGCAAATTGGCCCGCACGGCCTACCAGGAGAGCCGATCTCGAAATAGAAAGTATTAATCGGCGTCTCGACGAGACCAACTCGAATAAGCATCTCGTCATAAGTTCGGCATTAGAACTGGCAAAGATCCTTGTCAAGACCCAAAAAGGATTAAGTCGCAACAGCTAGCTTTCGCGTCCACCTCGGCCTAGGGCGTCAAAACATCTTTTACTTTGGCAAAGAATGACTTGGTCGAGCGATCAGCTGCGATCATTAAAGCATCTCGTCAACGAGTCATTCGTTCCACATCTGAAGTAAAATCAGAAGCATCTGAAACGAACTGCGAATGGCTTGATCCCGCCACGGGTACGCATGCAACCTTTCACCGAGGTAAAACTATAACTTAATAAAAATAAAAAGCTGCTTTTATTTTTGTTAATCCGCTCGCGCGCACGCATTTTTCTGAATCCTTGAGAGCATTTCATTTCGGCGGATACGAGCAAGAATTTCCTGTTTGACTTAGGTTAAAACAGATGTTTTTGGTGTGTTTAGTGAACTCGGCAAAATCAAGAATCATAAAATCCCTTAAGCATTCTGTAAATTAATGAGTCTCAACGCCTCTGGAACTCGGCAGTATAAACAGTCTTTGTCTATGAGCTCGGCAAACAAAAAGAGTCTCAAAGCTACTCTTAAACACGCACAAAGCAAGCACAAAGCACGCATAAAAGAGTAGTGTCGACATTCTGGCCAAACGTTCGACCGCACCCCACACGCCCCTAGTGGACTGATCATACACGGCAAAGCCGAGAGCACGCATATCTCGCACACCCCTAAGCCATATGAGCAAGAAAAAATTGCTATCTTGTTAATCATATTCGACTTAGCAGTCGTAGGTGTAATTCGAGTTTCTAGACCGTGTCACCGTTTACAGGCATTAAGCTCTGCCAACATACAGATATAATAAGCATTGATCGGTGTCTCTAAAACGAGAGTCCTGACGAATTGTGTAACATCAAATCTCGTCAGGAGGCAACATAAACATATATAATAAGCATTGATCGGTGTCTCATAAATGAGAATCGTGATGAGTTGCGTAGCATCGCATCTCGTCACGACGCATTGCATCGTCACAGCGAGTAGCATCTCGTCACGACAAACTTGAGCATGTGGAGCCGTCCCCACAAGTTGAATCATTTGTCTGATGACGATTAGATAAATGAATCATTCCGCCTGGTTGATAGCATATCGCGTCTCATTAAAGGATATAGTCTCAAGCAAGATATTTCAAAAAGCAAGAAATTATCAACTATATTAGCGTTATTCATCTCGCAGTAAAAAAGATGAGCATCGCAAAGCAACATTAATCCAAACTGCATATGGATTAAAACTCTCCCGGATATTGTTATTACATCAGCATTAATGGCCGTGAAGAAAAGAGTTCTAGAAAGCAAGAGAGAAAGATGAGGGCCTAAGCAACTTTGGTCTCAGAGGCGCTCAGACCTATCCCCGTCTCGGCATTTGCATTCACTTCTCTCGGTGGACTCCCTCCAGTTGGCGAGGTACCTATCATCAGCTCGGCGAGGATTGGCCTAACAATACGATGCATTGTTCCAAATTAGCCAAAATAATGGGGAAAGCTTTAACCCAACCATTTTTTAAAGACGTTTGGCAGCTCAGCAAATGATAACGTCAGTATACGCATGCCTCGCCAATTTCCTTAGAAGAATGACGAGTTTATTCTGACGAGTATAAAGCAAAATTACTTCGTCTAGATAAACGAACCATGTATTGATCTCTTTGACGAGCTGAAGTCAAATCCGAGAACAACTAAGTTGATTACTCAATCTCCTTGACGAGCTGCCGTCAAGTTCGAGAGAAGTAATTTATCCTCCTTGACGAGCTACCGTCAAGTCCGAGATGAACGATTAATCCTCCTTGACGAGCTTATGTTAAGTCCGAGAGAAATCGTGAAGATAATCATTTTTCCTTGACAAGCTAATGTCGAGACCGAGGAAAATTGTCATAATGCATACTCTTTTGTGGACAAGATGACGTCAACGTGCTCTTTTTCCTTCTTATGGTTTTTATCCCATAGGGTTTTCTCGTATCAAAGTTTTAACGAGGCGGCACGAATCTAAAGTCAATCGCATCGAAGACGAGTTGGCATTTGGCATTTTGCATTTGTTACTAATAGCTCTTAAGCTCTAACCCCATTCATGAAGTTCGCCGAGATCAAACTGCGTTTGACTTGCCAAACTGGGAGGAGGACTTATTGTTAGAGGTGAAATGAACACATTTCCCTGAGCCCGTTGTGATGAGTAACAACGCAAAAGTCCGGCCCGTCTTCAGCTCTAACCTCCTCACACATATGGAAAGCCTTGAGGAGAAAGGCACCTCCTTTAGTAAAAAAGAAATAGCATTAAACCGCCCACTCGAAGAAAGGAAAGAAATCAAGAAAAGAAGGAGATTTCCTTATCGATGAAGAGGAGAATATTCAGTAAGAGCCGCTCTATCTCAATTATATAAGAAGAGCTCTTCATTCCTTGAAGACCAAGCCACAAAAGTCACACAACCCTGCAAGCACCTAAAGCATTCGCTCCTCTTTTTCTCTATTTTTACTTATCTTTCGCATCTTGTCTCGTCAAGGCTGTTTGACGAGACAACTCTTGTAATCTGAACCTTCTTCGAGTAATAAAACCGCAAGTTCCCAAGTCTCACATCTGAAGTATCCCGTCTTAAAAACGTGTGCTATTTCTGGAATCAACAATACCTAAGAAGAAACGACATTTTCTAAGCCCAAGGCTTCTCACTCTTGAGCTTAGTAGATATATCACGGAAACAACATTCGGTGCTTGTGTACAGCTTTGCTGCAAAGGATTCATGTACGTTGATGGAGAGAATAGCTTTGATTTGCTATGCAGTTCCATTACTGTACCTTTTATCCATGGAAGTCATCCTCATCCGTTACTTTACCTCGAAGAAAGTGACAACGGTGACGTGACATGCAAGAGTTGCAACCTGGTTGGATTCGGTGGTGCCGTCCTAGGCTGTCTCAAATGCAGTTATTTTCTTGACCTTCGTTGTGCAACACTACCATTAACGGTAAGACTAGACAGGTATGATGATCATCCGCTCACTCTTCGTTCCGGTGAAAAGGCAAGTAACGGCAAATATTGGTGTGATGTCTGTGAAAGAGAAACAAAACCAGAGACTTGGTTCTACACATGTTGTGATTGCGGAGTCACTTTGCATGTTTTCTGGGTGCTTGGGAATGTTTGGTACGCTAAACCAGGAGGAGAGATCGATGAGGACGTTGAAATACGGGTTAACGATGCATTTTCACGACCACTTTGCAAGAACTGTCATTGTCGTTGTGCAGCTCCTTTCTTTGTTATTAAGGGGAAGGAGAAGGAATTATTTTGTTCGTATTATTGTCAGCTACGTATCTAAATAAGTGCATCCTCAATAAGTGTGATTGTTTTACGTCCTCCATGGGTGTTGCTGTCAGATCATCACGATCTCAAGATCCGGCTTAAAGTAAAGCCCACCGAATCAAGTGTAACGACTAACAACCTTGTTAGTTATTACGTACGTCGCCTGATTAAAGTCCAAGTTTGCTCGAAATGGAGGAGAAGGAAGACAAG
Source organism: Noccaea bulbosa (assembly GCA_900406535.1). Lineage (NCBI taxonomy): Eukaryota > Viridiplantae > Streptophyta > Magnoliopsida > Brassicales > Brassicaceae > Noccaea > Noccaea bulbosa. The sequence continues at coordinate 8,290 of OVBJ01002684.1, forward strand.
GGGATCGGTAATTTTACTTATTGAAATCTTGTAGTTCTATGCCAATTTTCTGATGGATTCAATCCAATAATTATTCAACTCAAAATTAAAATTAGTACTTTCTAAATGATTTTTACTCAGACGAAAAAAAGGAAAAAAAAAAAATCACTTTGGAAATGTTGGATGGACCTTATCGATACATGCCGGTCAGGTGGTCAGCATTAAGGCCGTTATGTGCCCTCCGCCATTTAGCATCTCATTACAACAAAACAAGCTGGATGCTATTAAAGAAGGATTAATACCAATGACTTTTACATGTATTACTGGTCAGCCTCTTAGTATAACTCTCTACGAAGAAGCAGCTTATTTATCAATAAATTAGTTAGGTTGGATATTTGTGATTTTCATACTTTATCTTCAGAGAGAGTACTACTGTGGATACAGTTGCTTTCCAATCAATATTTTTCAGATTTTCTGCAAGTGTCCCACATCGAATTTTTTTCTTGTTCTTTGTAAATTTCATACACTAGAAGATCATATATGCTATAGAATTTATCCCAATATTATCATGCCTTCAATGGGTTGGATTGATAACAGAATTTCAGAATCTTGTATTTATTTTTTAAGTGTTTTTGGGGATAGTGAGTTTCCTTAAACAAAATTAAAATAATTAAAAAGGCGAAAACTTGTCTTTTGAGGGTAAGAAGTGGAAAGATTAGGAGGTAAGGCTAAAGAAATGTCACATGGCAGACTACAAATTAAACAATCGAGACTAGTGTTAAAGTTGAACAAAGACTAAATACGTTCCCACTAGCTCTATTACTGTAGCTATATTTGTCAACGTCAATGTTAATGTATATAATATATAACAAGTAACATTGATTAGAGTAGATAGAGAAACAACAATATTTGATCCAATTCACTACACAAGAAACAAATAATCACAAACATTGGCTTTCTCATCACCTTTGATAAGGACACGAGCATAATGTAAGTATTAGAAGTCTTGATGGTTTGGAATGTGATGCTTGCGAGCCAGTTCCGTCTCAATATTTTTAATAGCCTAAGGCAAATAACATTATTGACCCTTTTTTCCTGAAGAAAAACCGAATTTGTCATAGGTAAGAGCCGGGCCTGCTTATAAAGATGGTTTTTCTTACAGTGAATGCAAGTTTACGATTCACAAGAAATGTGTCTTTTTCTCAAGAAAAAATGACAACATTGCATCCGTCTCATGTTGGGCATCGTCTTAACCTCCTCACAATGGAGGGCTCCTAATCACACCGACCCTAAATGCCATCTCTGCCGTAAAAACACTAAGCGCCTTCTTCATCATTATTCCATTCGTAATCTCAATTTGGACATCGAGTGTGTGGTTGATGCCATTTATTCTCATGTAAAATCTTTATAATATTAATTGAGAAGTACATTCTAATGTTTGATTACAAAGATAAGAGAAAAAAACTGTTTGGATACAAAAATAAGAGATAAAACTGTTTGGATACAAGAATAATAACTTAAAACAAACCGATGGTTCAATCAAACCAAAAATTGAATATGTTAATTGATTGGGTCGAAAAAAATAGAAATTTTGTAAAAAAAAAAAGAAATATATTTAAACGCCCAAAAAATTCCGAAAAATTAATAATTATTATTATTATTAACATGTTCATCAACTATTATTATTGTATATTTTTTTTTTCGAATTTAATAATTTACTTCCACAGGTTGAATAAATTTCACGGGTTTAATGGGTTCAACAAGTTATTAAATTTATACGGATTGCATAATTTTCTTCTACGGATTAAAAATATTTATTTCACTGAATAATTTTTTTGACAATGTTGGATAAATTTTGCGGATTGAATATTTTTTTCCACGAGTTAAATAACTTTTTTTGCGGGTTCAATTATATCCTTTTACGGTTTATATAATTTTATTTTACGGATTGAATAAGTTATACAAATTGAATAATTTATTTTTATGGGTTAAATATGTTTGTTTCACTGAATAATTTTTTGACACATGTTGGATAATATTTTACAGATTGAATAATTTTCCTATGGGTTGAGTAATTTTCTTTTGCAGATTCAATAATATCCTTTTATGGGTTGAATAATTTTATTTTACAGGTTGATTAAGTTCTACGAATGGAATAATTTTTTTTATGGGTGAATATGTTTATTTAACTGAATGATTTTTTTGACACATGTTGGATACTTTTTATGGATTGCAAAAGTTTTTTTCTACGAGTTAAATTTTTTTTTGCGGATTCAATAATATATTTTTACGGGTTGAATAATTTTATTTTACGGGTTAAATAAATTATACAGATTGAATAATTTTTTTTACGCGTTAAATATGTTTATTTCACTATTATTTGTTAAAATCTATTATTTGTTAAAATTTATTATTTGTTAATATTTTTTAGTATTCTCGATGAAAACACAACGCACCACCGCGCAGATGCGCGGGTTCTCTACTAGTATTTATCTTATTTATCTAGTTTCTTCTATACTATTATCCTCGAAGGTAGACTTGTTCTATCATCATCGACTCAATGTGAGCTCTCATGACTTTGGCTTTTGTCCTCGGTGATCTGGATTTGTACAATATATCAACTCTTATTTTTGTTTTCCTGTGGTAATGAGTAATGACTTTCTGATATTTAATTTGAATGAAGAAAAGAAAGAAAACTTGCATGTAGAGTAAGAGCGAGTATTAAAACAGAAAATATAAGAAAATAAAGAAGTCGAAGAAAACTCAAATAAAAGACAAAATATGAAGGGGACAGTCCATAGTGTTTAAATTAAACAAATGCTACGTGCTAACTACTTGTTCAGCAGTTGTATTACTATATATTCGTTGACGTACATATATTAATGCATATGATATAACAAGTAGGTAGCGTTGATTAAAGTATATAGAGGAAGGGCAATATTGATCCACTATTACGCAAAAACAAAAGTTCAATTACCCAAACATCAATTTGCATTCTCTCCACCTCTGATAACCGCAAGCGCGATTGTTATGGGGACGCTAAAAGGACACGAACATTCGGTAGGAAACATTGTAGATTATCATGGTTTGGAATGCGATGCTTGCGATCGATCGTTTGACCGGAGAGGCTACAGTTGCCTGACATGCGATTTTACTGTCCACACGAAATGTGCTTTTGTGTTCAATGCACAAGAGACATTATCCGAGCACCCTTCCCATGTTGGACATGGTCTTCAGCTTCTCACAACGGGGGCTCCTGCTCGCACCAATCCGTATTGCCATATCTGCGGTAAAAACACTAAGCGCCTTCTTTATCATTGTTCCACTTGTAATCTAAATTTGGACATCGATTGCATGGTTGATGCCATGTGTTCCCGATCCAAGCTGAATATGCCGTGGCACTATCATCCTCTACTCATGCTTGATGTTGATGATCATCTGCTTTGTGTGGTATGTGGTCTACCCGGTGGATATGGCTACTGTTGCCCTCGTTGCAGGTTGATGGTTCATGAGAAATGCGCCACCATATTCGACTCACCAGAGATCCGTCATCATTTTCATGCCAAACACTCTCTTAAGCTTCTCACCCAAGGAGCTCCCGATTACACGGATGCAATATGTCATGTGTGTGGAAAACATCCTGGGAACTTTCTTTATCATTGTGATATTTGTAAGTTCAACTTGGATATGGTTTGTGCGATTGAATACCACCAACGACATAAACTCACACCAGTTGAACTTTCAAATATGAAGGTCCACGAGCATACGCTCACACTCATTCCCAAATTGATCTCCTTCGTTTGTGATGCTTGTGGGAATAAAGGCGACCGTTCTCCGTATGTTTGTCTTGAGTGCAATCTCATGTTCTTCCATCAAAAATGTGCTCGTCTACCACGTGTCATTCACATCAATCGCCATGATCACCGCGTTTCTTACAAGTATCCTCTTGGTCGTGGAGAATGGAGCTGTGGAGTTTGTTTGGAAGAGATTGATTGGTCATATGGGGCTTATTCTTGTTCCCTGTGTCCTGATTATACTATTCATTCAAGATGCGCAACAAGGGATGACGTATGGGATGGGGAAGAGCTTGATGGAGTACCTGAAGAAGCTGAAGACACGGAGCCATTCAAAGTGAATGATGATAACACAATAACTCATTTCGCTCATCAACATAACATGAGCCTCATCAACAAAGACGGTATTATCGCTCTAGAGGAAAGCATCTTACTGTGTGGAGCATGTGTTCGTCCCATCGGTTCTGACAACACATTCTACAACTGTACTTCGGATTGCGGTTTCATTCTCCATGAAACTTGTGCTAATCTTCCTAAGAAGAAACGGCATTTTCTAAGCCCAATACCTCTCACTCTTTGCCACAGTAGAAATGACACCGACGCAGGATCCGACGCAGGATCTGACGCAGGATCCGACGCAGGGATTTTTTGCGTCGCTTGTCTTCAAATGTGCTGCGATGGATTCATGTATACTGATGGAGAAGAGACATTTGACTTACTATGCAGTTCGATAACTGTGCCTTTTACCCATGGAAGTCATCCTCATCCGTTACTCTACTACAATTTTAGTAAACGTGGTTATGCTGATACTAAGACATGCCAGAGTTGCGGCTTTGGTGGAAGCCATCACGTCCTAGGCTGTATGAAATGCAATTATTTCATAGATTTTCGTTGTGCCACTCTACCATCAATAGTAAATCGTGGCAGGTATGATGATCATCCACTCAGTCTTTGTTACGGTGAAAAGGAAAGCGGCAAGTATTGGTGTGATATTTGCGAAGGGGAGACAAATCCAGAGACTTGGTTCTACACCTCTGATTACGGAGCCACTTTGCATGTTTTCTGTGTACTTGGGAATGTCAGGTACGCCAAACCAGGAAGAATTACGTTTGTCGGTGAGGACCTTGAAATACGGTTTAACAACACATCTTCACGACCACTTTGCAACAATTGTCATTGTCGTTGCGCAGCTCCCTTCTTTCTTATTAGGGGAAACGAATTATTTTGTTCTTATTATTGTTCGGAACGTATTCAAATGAGGGCGTCCTGGATTAGTAGTATACATGTACGTCCTCCGTGGGTATATGAACCATGAAGATGTAAAATTCGAGTTTGAAACGTAACTCATCTATTTGTCTGCTACTTTTGAGACTTTTATTCTATGAGGTTGAATTGATTGTTGTTGTGGCTATTCACCAAAATAATGAACCGAATGACAATCTTCTGCTTGCATTTTGCATTAAACGAACTGGTTTATGTCTCAAATATATCAACCTATTTTTTTTTTTTTTTTTTTTTTTTAAATTTGGGGAAAANTTAGGGTAAATCTCAGACCTATGGATGGGTCCAGACTAATCCTCTGGGGGAGGTGCAGCCCACGGATAGACTCTCTCTTCGGATATTCAAATGGGCCGTAAGCAATGGGCTCATATCCGTGTAGGTGTCCAGAGACATCATGAAGTAGTTTCCTCCAGCAGGGTTTGAACTCCCGACCTGGGTGCAGGTAGGAGTCTCTCCTTACCATCGGGCCACAATGTTCCTATTTTGTGGACGATTTTCCTCAAAATATTCTGTTGGATTGGTTCCATTAGTCTTTAACTTTTTATTGGTAACCATTAAATGTATAACATTTTGATACATTATTTAAAAAAGGATGTAGCTACGAAAAGAGACAAAAAAAACCACGTGAAATATCTATTTCTGTATGATTAATTAATCTCGAAGGCCTAGCACCATCATCGACTCGACGTGAGGTTGCTGTCATGACTTTTGCTTCTGTCTTCGATGGTCTGGATTGAGACAATGAAATCAACTCTTCTATTTTTTTTTTTTTTTCGGGTTAATGATTTTATGTTAGAAGTAAACTTGCCTGGTAAGAGCTAGAAGAGCTGGCAAAGTCGAATAACACTAACATGGCAGACAAAACCTGAGCAGATCAACTGATATTAGTGCATGTTTAAATTAACAAAAGACTTACGACGTGCCTTCTAGTTGTGTTAATAAAGATTTGTCTACGTTAATAGTTAATACGTAGAAAATGAGTCTACTATAACAACTAACAATGATTGAAGTATATATATATATAGAAGAAGAAACTAACAATACTGATCCACTATGACATTGACACCAAACAAAAATGATAAAAAAATGCAATTACCCAAAAATCTTTTCATTCTCACCACCTCTATCAACCGCAAATGTGGTCCAATCTCTGAGAACGTTTCGCGTAGAGCCAAGTCGATGAAGAACCAAGAGCCAAACCTGAGTAGAAAACTCACATTGTAGAAGGAGATGATCTCTAGTTTCTGTAGCTCAGCTCCAAAGGCAACAAGAGGTAGGAACATTCATTCCCCACCTAGCTAATCTCGACCTTACCGGAAGTCTACCGAGGTGAGAAATCCAGAAAGTGAAAGCGTGTCTAGGAACAGCATTCTTGTACCAAATAGCCTTGTACCAAGTGACTGTTTGAGTTTATGCATCGTATTACAAAACTCTCATGTTCTCAGTTGGTGTTTTCTGCTGATTGCAGCTACCCTCCAACTTCATTATTTTATTTTCTATCAAATTCACAATTGAAACCAGAAATGGGGAAATTCTACAATGCATCTATTTTCGTTAGATACTTGAAGCAATTAGTCGACATAAAAAGAAGAAAATCGAGCTCAACATTTTTAAGACATTAGCTTTCCATTTTCGTACAGTTCACTGAAACTCTGTACCATGTTATTATATAATTGGAAACATAAAATTGTAGAGAAGCTTGAAATTTCTCTTATAGTAATATGACTGAACATAAATTTGTTATAGTTCACAGTAAAACTGATAGAAGTGAAAAGCGAAGAATGATTTATCTATATTCTCCTCCGGTATTCTCATAAATATGATTTAACAGGAAGAACGAATTGAAAAAGACTAAAAAGAGAAAAGCAGAAGACGACGATGTTATTAATTAATGAATGTGCTTAAAATTCTCTCGTTAGCAGACAGGAGAAAACATACTTGTGTTCTCTCCCAGAAACACAAAATGAAAGCAAAGAGAGTGGAAGGTTAGAAGCGAGACAGTCCATTTTTTTTTTTTTTTACCGGTGAAGCCGTGAAGAAGCATTTTTGTGAGCAGATGCTTCGAAATAAGCCTTCTCTGCTTCATCCAATCTGTCTTGGAACATCGTCCACTCTCTCCTGCACCTTTCCCTCACCTGCAATAACCAATAAAAGTCGTATATAGTTTTATCATATCTTCAAGACTACAAATGCGAGAGGATACTATAATTTAAAAGAATACGGATTAGTTGATTCAATCATTCTTGTAATCGATATTTACCCCTTCCCATGGTTGTTTCCCCCGCTCTTGTTGTCCCTGTCATTTTTTACATGCACCAAAAGAACAAAACGGAAGATTTAACAAGTCTGTTCAATGCATTTACTTCACACCGCTAACGTAGTAAAGATATAATTACTAGATAGTTCTACTGAATGACTGGGAATGCATTTACATCACACACTACATTACCGCATCAACATCTATTTGTATAGGTTTAGAGCTTGAAAAATATGACTACATGATTAACACAACTACTCTCTAAGAACTTGAAAATGCAGGGGACTAATTTTCCTATGATATATCCAATGGAGAAGTTTATGTTACATAAAACCCAAGGGTAGAAAATAAGGCAAACAGGGATTTGAGAGCGTACTTGATTCCCGAGTGAAGGAACACCTTGATGAATAATCCATTGAGCATCCACAACTCCTATTTGCTCGTGCGCGCTCTATCAATTGCAAGATTAATGAGCATGTAAAACGACTCTGTACATAATCCATGAGAGA
>OVBJ01002685.1:0-16106 GCA_900406535.1 Noccaea bulbosa
GAAACTGACTGGGTAACTGACGCCGTCGCCCCACTCGGAGCCTGGCTCTCTGCCGAGGCCTCTGGTACACCACGTCCAGCACCTCGACCTCCACGACCCGCTGCTCTACCTCGAGCAACACCTCGACCAGCAACAGCCGCACCTCGACCAGATGCACCACGACCCGCTGCAGCCGCACCGCGACCAGCTGCTGCAACACCGCAGCCTCTACCGCGACCTCGTCCTCGACCTGCGTCCATCTCGCTGCACTTAAACCAAGTGCAGAAATAGCAAGGTCAGCACAAACACAAAACACAACAAACAAACTCCAACTCACTTACCCGCACAAACATGCTACTAGAGTACTAACTGACTAACACACTTAATCAATTAACACATAGTCCAGTTCACCCAATACTAACAGTCCTAAAACCGTATACGCTCTGATACCAAAATGAAACTACCAGTCTTCTTTCTTTTTTTATTAAATATCAATTGCGGTAATTCTCAAAAAGAAAATCAATAAATATTAAATTATAAACCAGTTCAACAAATGAAACAATAACCAACGAAAGAATAAACTAGCAATCTAAACACCATGTTTGCAAAACAATAAACTTAAACAAAAATAAATCCCGCTTCCTCTTTATTTGGGCATAACATAAATGTAATGCTATGAGTTTGCTAATGACACTACTAAAAACTTACAATAACAATTACAAAAAGTGTGCTATGCTTCTCTGCTATCAATGGGGGTATTTGTTGTAGTGGCGGTTGGACATTCCTGTTACCTGCATCACATTGGAATAGAGATGTGTACGTCATCCTGCCTACAGGCCATGTACGTCAACACTAGACAATACATCAATCAATAAACAACCAACAGCAACAGCAATAATTAACAACAATCATCTCGCACTACAACGTCAGTGTCGATCGACACACCCCTGTGTCGATCGTCACCCAGGTTCGGTGTCGATCGACACCCGGAAGGTGTCGCTCGACACGGACCTCTCAGTGTCGATCGACACTGCCCCGCGACCCAAAACTCCAAAACGACACAGTTTCAACTCAAACACGAATCTGGGGTTTTCAAGGCCCCAAAACGAATCAAACTTAACCAAAACTCGAGAACACGAAGAACAAATCAAGAACATCAACCCAAACTCAGAAAATTCACGAAATCTCTGGTGAAAACGGATCTACAGTCACGCACTCACCTTAGATCTAACTGAAGAAGGGAAAGGAGATGAACGGTGAAGAATCAGCAACAGTTCTGCTCCAGAAACTCCCAAAATCCACCAAAATCGCCTTTGCCTTTTCTCTGAACTTGCTTTCTCGAAAAACGTGAAAAGTGATGCGGGTACAGTGATTTCCCGAAGAAAATAGGGTTTCCTTCCCTTAAACCGACAAAATCAGCCCACTTAAAACTAACCGGTCGATTTTCCTAAAGCTGGTGTCGATCGACACTCTTCCTTGGTATCGGTCGACACCACTCGACCCAAACCAACCTCGATTCCAATTCAATCGACTTAAACCGGAATCACACCTGATAACCGGTGAGGTGTCGATCGACACTAGTGGTCTAAAAGCTTTTTACACCTTTTCTTCGAAGTGTTTGCCTTAGACCGACTGTACAACAATTAAACAAGAACATGTACAATCAATCCTAAATTCACATCTCAAAGAGCATATGTAATCTACTTCTGAACCCCTAATGCGGTCCGATACCATTTCTAAAAGACTTTCTGGTTCACGGATGTTACAATATATGGGACTTGACGGACAAGATTGATGGGACGGAAAAAAAACAGAATGGGACGGGACGAAAATTTCGCCTATGCCTAATTATATTTTAGGACAGGATGGGAAGAAACAAAATGAGTATAATAGGAATGACAAGATGGAAAAGAACAGAATATATAGGATGAGACGGGACATGACGGCATGAAATGGGATGAGACGGACGAGACAAGATGAAAATGAAAAGAATGAGACAAGATGGGACAGAATCCTAATTGTATTCAATTAATATTTTATGACATTTTTGAAAAAAAACAAAAAAATTTAAAAATTTATAGTCTTTAAATTTTCTTCTAACTATATCAATAATAACAAAGTAAAATTCTGCGCGAAGTGCATATTATTTTCTAGTCTTATATATAATAGGAGAGTTTTTTCTCCATCTATGGTGTCCACATCATCAAAAAAAAAGTAACATTAAACTATACTTAATTTTTTTTCATTTATTACATGACTATTCATATTTTTTATATTTTAATTTTACAGAAACATAAATAAAAATAAGAAAAACACATAAAAAATTAATATTAAATTTTAGTTATGTGATAAGTTTAAATTTAAAGTTAAAGAAAGTTATAATATAAAGTAGAGAAAAGGTAATGAAATATTTAGATTTTTAACCAAAATATTGTATATAAGACTTATCATATTGAAAATGTTATAGTCTGTTGACAAGTAAAAAATATAGAGTATAGTGGAAAAATTGAATCTTACCAATACCATAAATTTCATTAAAATAGAACGTTTCAAAATTTTAAAATATCCTGATATGTATGTTTTAAAATTATATGTATGTCAAAATTACTAAATTTATAAAATTAAAATAGCAAAAAAATAATCAGTAGTTACAATGCTCAAACGCTACTACAAAAAAAAATATGTAAACATGATACATATTATTTTGTACCATATTCCGAGAAAAAATGTGATTCCATGCTGTTTGAGAATTTTTCTTCCAATGCAAATGCTTATCATTTTATGAAATTTTGATAATTTTTACCTTTGTCCTATTCAGATCAACAAATTTTATTATTTTATAGTATTTATTAATTTATTGAATATTATCGAGGGTCTTCTGTTTTTTTAGGGTAATCAAATTTCTTTCTATTCTTTAATTTTTTTTATGGAAAGTTGTAGGATCCTTTGAAAACCATTAATAATAATAAAATGTTTAAATAAGTTATTTTTTCCCATTTTTAAAAAAATTAAAATATTTTTCTTTAGAAACATATAGTAATGTTTCATAAAATAATTTATTTATTTTTTCCTTATGAGATTAAAGAAATGAGTTATTTTCCTTTTTAAAATAGTCAAACATTTATAACTTTTTGCTAAACAAATAGATTTTCTCTGATTTGTTACCTTTCTAAATTAAATATGTTTGTTTTCTGCATTTTTTTGCCTTTTTAAAATAAGCTCTTTAAGAATATTATTTACTTTTGACGTATAATATGAAAATGTACTTATCATTATTATTTGTAAAATCTTAAAACTCTTTTTAAATTAACACTAAGCTAGTATTCAAAGTCTTTGTTATAGACATTATTTTCTATCTCTCTCTCTCTTACCCAACTCTATATAATTTCTCCTCCATTTTTTCTTCTCATCGAACTTTCCTCTCTCTCTTACCCAACTCTGTATATAATTTCTCCCCCTCTTTTCTTCTCATCGAACTTTTCTCCTCCTCTCTCTCTCTCTCTCTCTCTCTTCAGACCAGAAACAAGAAAATAACCAGTGTCTAAAACCTCTATAACGAAGATCAAAACACAAAAGCCATGGTTTCTCTGCTTACAATGTCCATGAGTGGTACTAACCCATGGCCTCAAGCCCAATTTGATTTGGGTCTTAAGCCCACTAAAAGACAGCTAAAGATTAAATGCACGGTGCAGATCGAAGTATCAGAGTTACCCTTACAACGACCATTATTTACTCCCAGAACTACCGCGACTCCGCCGCAGCATAATTCTCTCCGGCTAAACATATTCCAGAAAGCGGCGGCGATTGCAATCGACGCGGTTGAGCGCTCGTTGATCTCACGCGAGCAAGATACTGCTCTTCCCAAAACCGCCGATCCACGTGTTCAGATCGCCGGCAACTATTCTCCAGTACCGGAATCTTCCGTTCGGCAATCTCTCACCGTCGAAGGAATAATCCCTGACCGCATTGACGGGGTTTACGTCCGTAATGGCGCAAATCCGATGTTCGAGCCAACAGCTGGGCACCATTTATTCGACGGAGACGGAATGGTTCACGCCGTTAAAATAACCAACGGTTCAGCTAGCTACGCGTGCCGGTTCACTAAAACCGAGAGATTGCTTCAAGAAAAACGACTGGGTCGACCGGTTTTTCCAAAGGCAATTGGCGAGCTTCACGGCCACTCGGGAATCGCACGCTTAATGCTGTTTTACGCACGTGGGCTTTGTGGTCTCATCAGCAACCAAAACGGCGTCGGAGTAGCAAACGCCGGTCTTGTTTATTTCAATAACCGGCTTTTAGCCATGTCGGAGGACGATTTACCGTACCAACTGAGAATTACGCAAACCGGCGATCTCCAAACGGTTGGGCGTTACGATTTCGACGGTCAGTTAAAATCCGCGATGATCGCACACCCGAAACTCGACCCGGTGACGAAAGAGCTCCACGCGTTAAGCTACGATGTCGTCAAGAAGCCTTACCTGAAGTACTTCAGATTCTCGCCGGACGGCGGTAAATCGCCGGATTTAGAGATTCCGCTCGAAACTCCGACGATGATTCACGATTTCGCTATAACGGAGAATTTCGTGGTTATTCCCGATCAACAAGTCGTGTTTAAGCTCGGCGAGATGTTTGCCGGAAACTCTCCGGTAGTTTTCGACGAGAACAAAGTTTCACGATTAGGGGTAATGCCGAAGGACGCGACGGAGGCTTCTGAAATATTCTGGGTAAATTCGCCGGAGACATTCTGTTTTCACCTCTGGAACGCTTGGGAATCGCCGGAGACGGAGGAAGTTGTGGTAATCGGATCTTGCATGACGCCGGCGGATTCTATCTTCAACGAGAGGGACGAGAATTTGAAAAGCGTCTTGACAGAGATCAGGATAAACCTCAGGACGCGTGAAGCCACGCGCCGCGCGTTGTTGGATCAAGAGGTGAATTTAGAGATCGGTATGGTTAACCGGAACCGGTTAGGTAGAAAAACCCGGTTCGCGTTTCTGGCTATCGCTGATCCTTGGCCAAAAGTTTCCGGTTTCGCTAAAGTTGATCTTTGCACCGGAGAAATCAAGAAGTACCTTTACGGCGGCGAGAAGTACGGCGGCGAACCGTTTTTCTTGCCTAGTGGCCCCGTTAACGGTGACGGCGGAGAAAATGAAGATGACGGTTACATTTTCTGTCACGTCCATGACGAAGAGAAAGAGACGTCGGAGCTTCAGATTATTAACGCCGTTGATTTAAAGCTTGAAGCTACGATTAAACTACCGTCTAGAGTACCGTATGGCTTTCATGGCACATTTGTGGACTCAAGTGAACTCGCGGATCAAGTATAATAATTATTGTACTTTTTAATGTTTTGATAAATTAGAAAATTTTGACAGGTTCAAAAAATCATCGATCATCCTAAGTCCTAATTAACAATTTTTACCAGTTGGTCACGAATGGTTAGATTGTAATTTGGCTTTCGCTGGACCAGGACGTGCATCGTAGAAAGACATATTTTCGTAACTAAACATATACATCTCAAAATAAAAATGTGAAAGAACAGAAAATTTTGAAACGTTCAGAAAAATTAGAGAGAACAAAATTCAGTTGCATCTTCATCATCATATATATACAAACACTAGTCGTGAATGATCATTTACATAATTTTTTTTAAAAAAACTTTAAATAACTAATATTTACAAATATGAGTCCTGAGTCAATTTCGTTCATGCATGCATTGACTCTGTATATTAGTAATTTAGTATATAGGATTATAGCAATATATAAAGTTAGCTGTACTACTATAAAAAGATGACTAGCGCAATGACGAAACAGTAGAAATGACGATCATAAAATCAAATGTAGATTTCGCGTATGTATATTTATAGAAAACACCCGAAACCAGCAAAAGATAATCGATAGATTTCGTAATTTATATATTGATGGGCACGAATTCGTGGTATTGAGTGAAGCTACGTATGTTAAATGTATAACTAGTTAGTAGTATGTAGTCACTATATTGTTGACCAAAATGAATAAATATAGTCACTATAATGTAAAAGCGCAGTGAAACTCGATATGCATGTACGTAATATATGTCTAGATATATATATGGACACAATCGGTGGGATTGTCAGATGGATGTATGTTGATGATGTCATGGACCTCATGGTGTTTACAAACGTTGCATGGCTAATGCAACCACGTTGTAACATTTTCGTTTTCATCCAAATTATTTGGACCAACTTAAATTGTTATGGTCGTCATCCAAAACAAATAGTCATATATATATTAGTTATCCAAATCAGAAACGTCTCGAAACTACTTTACCAAGAAAACAACTAATATATAATAAGAACTCTAATTCATATAGATATTCAAAGTTTTATATGGGAAAAGAAATTTTAAATTTGAATTCGGATACTGGGGAAAAACATCTAACCACGTTGAACTAATTAACTATACTGGGGGTTTACTTAAAATTAAGAAGCAGTTTTATTTCTTTCAACTATTTTTTAATGATATCCAAACAATTCTGGACCGAGGTCCGTATCTGGGACGGGAGACTAAACGCAGACCACGTGCAGGATGCTCTATTCTCTATCCTCGTTGCTAGAGCAGAGGTGTCTACGAAAGAAAAATGCAAACCACGTGCAGGATGCTCGAGCTAACGCAGCTAGGACAAAATTACGTAAAGAAGACGATAAGCTTGAAAAAAATCGATAATAAGCTTTGTCGTCGCCTCCACTCGTATAGACGTATAGTTATGTAGCAAAATCTTACAAATCTTCTGGATCTTCCGCCATGCTTATATATAAGACTCGCATAGTAGCTGTCTCACGGAGTCCATCTGTCTTGTTAAAGTCCACACATATCCATCTTTCTTGTTAGGGAAGCAATTTATTGTTACTATATTTTTCTATTGTAAATGAAAATTATCATGTTTGGGTTAATGTAGCAATTTTGCTAACTACATATCTCTATATACTAGATGAAAATAACAACATCTGAAAACTAAATATGATTTTACCACATACATTTCTAAACTATAATATATATATATATATATATATCTACTATTTTGCTATAAGTAATGGTATCTTGATTGCTTAAAACAGAATTTTGAATATATTTCCATATACAAGGAGATTACTATGAATTAATTAACCTCATTAAACAGTGTGGATTATTGGATTACAAGTGAGAGTACTCAAAGTCTAAAGTGCAGCAAATGATATAGCCCGGAAAGAACAAAAGAAAACAGAGGTTACGTTTGTGCTTTGTTTTTAATAACAAAATGAAAAAGTAGTAAAAATCAGGGAGAGACGATCAGGGTTATTTTATGGGATCAATTTGAAAACAAGGAGAGAAAACAGGGGAAATTTTACAAGAGCTAAAGAGTATGTGACAAATGAACTTAGAAAGACACTCTTAACATTCATACCAAAAAAAAAAAAACTTAGAAAGACACCTGAAGCACCAAGAGCCAATGCCTTAAAACGAAGTTTTGGTTATATGGCTCTTTAACTACTACAGCAAACAAAGCTAACGGAAAGTAAAGATGAATTGTGATGGTTGGGGCGTGACTCTGTGAAACCACAAAAACTAAGAAAAAGACGTTGATGCAGATTATTACCATCCTCGGCTGTAATAACACACTTGACAAGAATTGGCAAGCTTGTGATAGACTGGAGTCATTTTATATCAAAGACTGTTATGTTTCTGGATCTCCACGGCCGAACAAATTGATAATAATAATTATCAGTTGAACAAATCTTGTTACAGAATTCTTTGACTATTGATCAACTTGACCAAGCTCTGAGTCATCGCACCGAAATTACCGCAAATTTATTTGAAGTATTGAGTGAAAATTAGAAATCTTTCTGGTAAGAGACTAAAGAGCCAATCGTGAGGAGCAAGTGAGCCAGTGGTTGGCATTACACCTCTGCTACCATCACGTCTGGAGTTCGACTCCACCTTCCTCCATTTGTGGGGATTATTTCTTTATTTGGAGGAAATGGGTCAGTGGGCCGGCCTGTTGTGGTCCACAAAAGATGACAAAAAAAAAGACTAAAGAGCCAATCTGTCAATCTCAATCTACTGTATGTAGAAAATTTTGTGACAAGTACTGGAACAAATTATTTGAGGACGACAAAATAAACCTTATTCGACGACTTTGACGTAAGACTTGCCAAAGTGAAGAGCAATCGAGTTTTTTATTTCCTTTATAAAAAGAGCAGCTTAAGCCATCACTACCACTTCCAAACAAACACAAAAGAAAAAAAAGAAGAAGAAAGGGTAATGATGATTTCAAGCCAGTCGGTGTATTTCTTCTTCTTCTTGGTTTCCTTGGTTCTACACACTTTTGCTTCTCCTTCTATGCTCCACTATTGCCGCCATGATGACCAGAGGGATGCTCTTCTTGAGTTCATACACGAGTTTCCGGTAAATGAATCCGATCCATATTACCTTAGTACATCTTAATTTAGGCTCATGGAACAAGAGTAAGGATTGCTGTTCTTGGAAAGGTATCACGTGTGATGCTAAATCTGGCAAGGTGATATCACTTTACCTTAATACATACCATCCCTCTCAACAACCCTTTGAAACCAACCAGTGGTCTTTTCAAACTCCATCATCTTCGTAGCCTAACTCTTGCATACTGTGATCTCTATGGAGAGATTCCTTCTTCATTAGGAAACCTTTCTCATCTCATCACACTTGTTGAACTTGACTATAATCATTTAGAAGGCGAAGTTCCGGTTTCAGTAGGAAACCTAACCAAACTAAAGCTCATAATCCTTAGCAATAACAAGTTAAGTGGAAATGTTCTTGTTTCATTTGCCAACTTAACCAAAATGTCCCATTTAGACATATCACACAATCGATTCACAGGTGAGAATTTCCCTCTTCCACTAGACATGAGTATTTTGATGTGGGTGGGAACTCATTTTCCGGGTATTTTCGTACGTCCTTGTTCATGATTCCTTCTTTAACATAGGTTAGTTTGTGGGGAACCCAGTTTAAGGGACCTATAGAATTTAGGAATACATCTTCCTCCTCTAAGCTTCAAACTCTATACCTTTATCAAAACAACTTTGAGGGCCCTATTCCCAAATCCATATCAAAAGTAAATTATATTTCAGTTGGAAACACTAAATTACGCTTCATTAGATAGAAAGCTTAGCAACCAAGAACACATAGGCCATAAGAGTTAGAGATGCACATAGAGCAGTGAAAGATGCATAAGTTTATCCCAATAACGGTAAGAAGCTTGCTACTAATATATAAAGTTCAGAAGCATGTCTATTAAGGAAGAACTTGTTATCTACTCGGGCTTGGCGACTTTAAAAGGTTAGATGCCCCAACTCTCCAGTCAACCTGCAAAATTCAAGCCAGATTGGCAAATTTGTGTTAACTACTAAAACTTGAGAATGGGGCTGAAACAATAGCAAAACATGAGAATGCTCATATAGTTACAATTTATGAACAGAGCAAACAAAACGGTTCTTTTTGACCCTACTAACAAATGTTACAGCTCTACATACTTGATACTACACCAAATGTTACAGCTCCAAGTCTAACCTATTCAGTGATTGTTTTGATTAATGGCCACTACTTACTCTTAAACACATACCAAACCAAAAAAACAACTTTTGCATACCGGATTGTAAACAGAATGGGACGAAAATTGCAAAACCATACCTTTATATCGTCATGGTTTTAGGCTTGACATGGTAGACCCTTGTATCCAGTGGAATCCAGCCAACCTTGGCGTGAAAAGGTATGGTTTCACTGGAAGTAGGATCCTTGGCTTCAAACGTGATGGAGAAAATGTGTCCCCCTCCAAGGCTCCAATTAGCCTTGACAGCTCTCACAAATTCAAGGTTTTTCTTCTGGAGGAACATAAGTGAGAGAGATTTGCATTATATGATACAATATAACAATCGAAACTAAATAGTCTGACAATGATATGATACATGATATATGATTAAAATTAACAGCATATACGATTGCAAACCTCATTGTATTTCTCAAGAGCAGCTCTTGATAATCGTGCCATCAACTCTCCGTCGGTTTCTGGTTCTGTGGCATAGTAGCTCTCCTCGAAGACAACAGGGTGAAACACCACAATGGCTCCTACTCTCGAGGCGTCAAAGTCGTAACTCCCGCTTTTCTTGTATTCTGCGTCGAACAATCGGGAATCCTCCGAAGTGTAACCCAGCGAGTCTTCGCTGGAAGAATAACCATTGCACGAGGACGACGACGACGACATCGCATCGTACGTCTCCTCATCTGTCTCCAATTTCTGACGTTTATCCATAACCAAAGGAAAGGAAGATACTTTTGTTCACCCAAAAGAAGATACTTTCGCCTTGAATGCGAAACCCTAACTATTGGTTTGGGCTTTGTGACCCCCATTATCCCCCAATTATGGTACTGATTGGCAATTTGGCTTTGAAAGTTTAAGGACTTTAGAAAATTTTTAAAATCTTTAAAGTCACATTTTAGCCAATCACACTTTATTAGTTCTAAAGCCTTAAAAGTCATTAACTCTCTCCTTAAATTTCTCACAGCCTTCTCTTTCCTTTATCCTTTACAAATCGTTGACTTATTTTAAAAGCCAGAAAATATGACTTTATTTTTTTCTAAAGCCACAACTTTACATTTTTAAAGTTACAGTTTTTAAAGTCACTTTTAAAATAAAATTAACAGTCAAAGTCCTTTCCAATCAGAACCTATATCTTGGTCTTCTGGATTCTAAAAAAAAAAAAAAAAAAAAAAANACAAAAAATCATTACAAACCCACTACTTCAGATGTATAAATCCAAAGCTTATACTATATTTCGTTTTCCCATTTGATGTCTGTTTAGTCAGCATCGTTTTCCCATTTATATCTTTCTTCTCCGTTTCATCCTTTGCAAACCTTTCTACTTCTTGGACCATTTGTCTACCTCATCCTTTGGCGATGTTAATTGTAAAAAAATGATTGGGTCAGACTTAAGATGGGGAAATGAAAGGATTAGGTTTCTTGAGAGATTTAACCACGAGTTACATAATATGATATATATAATTCAAGCCGTTCCAATGTTATATAATATGATATATATATATATATATAGGGCAATTTAACTCACACCGATTCAATGTATGTTGCCAAAATCAATCATAAGAAGCATACTACTTATAAACCGACAAGTGTGTGCTCAAAACGAAGAGTCTTCCGACTCCAAAAGAGTGATAGAAAACCAAATGGTAAATCAGATATTTTCTCGGTTAAGTGAGATGTGACAAATATTATAGAAGAGGATATATTATTGAGTTGTGTTCTTTGATACAAGAGTATAAGACACATATATATAGTGTTTAACATTAACATAATGATAACACCAAATAATGTAAATCTTCCTAATCCTTATCACAATAGGATTTCTCTAGAATATTCTTCGGTTTGGCTTCACGGGCTTCACTTCATAAACGGGCTGCAATGGCCCACAATACTTGGTTCGTCTTGCTCACCAAGATATCTCCAATACTCCCCCGCACGACAAAGGTGGACGCGAAACGCAAAATCTGCAGTCACAATGCGGAACACCTATGTCGTGGACAATCATGTCGAGGATGGCAATATAAGTCAATAGGGATGGAACATGCTCGTCTTTGGTCTTGAAAGAAAGGGAATAATAACATCCCGTGGAAGCAAAATCCTGCAATTCCACAAATAATCGTCCTTGTCGCAGACAGGCCATAAATTGGACTAAAGATAAATGACCTAAAAACATGAGCGCTCCGATAAAAATCCCTAAACCCATAACCAAACTCCCCCGTAATAGGAAAAACAAAAAATCATGAGAAATTCTAAACTTCAGAATCAATCTAAAATAAAAATAAAAATAAAAAAACCATGTGAAAGCCACAATCCTTAACCAAAAGATTTTCCTAATAATGCTCAGCCCTTGCATCAAACCAAAAAAGAAAGAAAACCTTAAGCTCGTAAACTATAAAACCAAAACCCAACAAACTCTTAAATTATAAAAGCAAAAGCAAAAACCTTATATTTTAGTTTAGAAAAAANGAAGGCTCTGATACCATGACAAATATTATAGAAGAGGATATATTATTGAGTTGTGTTCTTTAATACAAGAGTATAAGACACATATATATATATAGTGTTTAACATTAACATAATGATAACACCAAATAATGTAAATCTTCCTAATCCTTATCACAATAGGATTTCTCTAGAATATTCTTCGGTTTGGCTTCACGGGCTTCACTTCATAAACGGGCTGCAGGCCCACAATACTTGATTCGTCTTGCTCAACAAGATATCTCCAATAAGATGATACTTGCAAACAAAATACTCAAATCTCCCGAATCCTCCTCACTCAAACCTGAAATAGTTGAACAGCAATTTCGCTTTTAGATGAATAACATTAGTAATAAAACACAAATAAACAAAAAAAACAAGTCGATTTCATACCTTAGGATATCTTACTTTGAGCAGTAACGATGGAGCGTTGTTCCCTAAACTGCACTGCCTCATGATCTTACCATAACCGTTCTCACCCATAGGAGTTCTTCACGAGCCAATAATGGAAACCATCAATCGTCCCGTAACCAATCAGCAAGAATGCATGGTTGTTCTGCTTCTCTTTTTCCTTGCGATGAGCTCCCTTGTAAATCCCGTCCTATCAAATTCATATATAAAACATACTTACTCAGAACTATATATATAAATATATATCATGTAAACGTTCAGATTCCCATGTAAGCTGTCATAAGCTTTCAACTCCACCATCAAAGGCCTTTTAGCTACTAGTTTAATGACTTCTTCTTCACTGATCTTTTTCTTCAGAATGCTTTTTTTCTTTAGGCCTTTGATTTTGGTCACCTGAGATTCAAAAAACATTAAAAAAAAAAACATTAACAAGGAAAGAGTGATTTAAACCAGAATAAGAGCATCAATTTGCAAAATGAATCGCACTGCATTAAAGGAAAGAGGGACTCTAACCAGCATATGAGCATTAGTTTGCAATGAATGGGCAATGCAATAAAGGAAAGAGGGAGAATATTAGCATGTCTGCAATGATTATGCAGTAAAGGAAAGAGGGATTCTAACCAGAATATGAGCAAACTAAGAAAAACTCAGACGAAAACCTAGATCAATGGGCTAAGAGATCAACGAATGCAACAGTGAGGCAGACCAGTTGATGGGAATTGTCAAAGCACTCTCTAGAAAAGACTTACTGCTTCTTCGTTTGGTGTTGCATGATGGCACCCACTGTTGATAGAACCTGTGAAGTTACATATGTCCTCGTTAACAAGACCGTCTTCCACCAAAAAATTTGTGAGCCCTTTGTATCTTCTCATCGCGCCGTTTGTAAGCTTACTGGCGTTGTTTACTAGATGCTGCTGGGCCGAGAGATTCGCATGACGGTTTCTCCTCTCCATCTTAGCTTTTATATTAAGAGATGCTTCAATGCATTCCCTTAAAGATATTGCCCAACATAGCTCTAGAAGAAGAAAAAACAGATAATTAAAGAAATGGTAAATGTCGTAAACTTAATCTAACTATTAGTAGTTATGAATGGATAATATAAAAACCTCACAATCTATATCATTACCGTGTGTTCCTTGGTGACTCACTTCTTCTCTGAGGACACCATCGTCTCTCCAATCCTTTTCACATGTTTCAAAAATTTTCGGAACATCCTACATATAATATACTAAAACTGTTAGATTTTTCTGGGGCTAATCGAATCCCTTATATTAATCAAATATCATTTAACTTACATCTGGCCATTCACTGTCTGTAGGGGTCACCCTCTGTATAAAAAGCATATCATTATATACTAGGTGATAAACCGCGCCCTGCGGGGTAAAATATTTGTTAATTTTTTTGTTAAAATTATTGGTGTTTTTTTTTATTTAATTTATTTTTCATAATTTATTTTTAATTAATTCTAAGAAAGACACATAATATCATATTCCAAAACCATAATATCAATCACATATAATAATCTATATTTAAATTGTTATTGTTTTAAAAATTAGTAAAATTGTATATATTATTTTAATCGTTACTGTTAAGTATGGTATAATTGTTTTTCTTTTTTTTTTCTAAAAAAAATAAATATTATGTGAAATAGATTCAAATTTGTTAACATTATATATGTTAAGTTCAGTATGTATTAAATAAAATCATTGCTTAAAACATGATAATTTATGGCTGATTTATAGGTTAATTTATTATTAATATAGAAAAATAATATATATTTGAATCTACTCATAATTAAAAGACTTCCATATAAGACATTATATTTATTGGCGACATCATTATATAATTAGAAAATTTCGAAAAAAAATTCAATAATTATTTTTTAGAACAGTAAAATAAATTTATAATTTTGTTTGAAATTATATATGGGGAAAAAACATGTTTACAGTTAAATTCATTATATATTCATTTATATATATATATATTCAGAATCCAGTATATTGAAAAAAAAAATTGTATCACTAATTTTGAATTATTGATATCAGTATTCGATTTTTAAAATATTTTATAATAAATAATGTTTACATAATATATGTTTTTAAGTGAAAATATATGATCAATTGGTTATATATTAATAAAAAATGAATACGGGAACAAATCTTATATATTGGGAAAAAAAATCTATAATTAATTTCAAAATATTTATATCAATATTCAATTTTTAAATTATTTTATAATAATTATTTCATATATTGTTTATATTGTTTAGTGGAAGATACATGCAAATTTTTAATATTTGTAACCATATAAAAAATAGTGTAGCAATGGCATTGTATGTAAATATTTTAGTAAATGATGTCTTTTTTTATATTTGTCTTAAAAGTGATTCTGGTGTTGACACATCATCATGGCAATTCTGTTAATAACACATAAACATAATTTTTTTTTTTAAAATGCTTCTCTTTTAATATATTTGGGAGATATATCATTAGTTAATTGGTACATTTATATAATACAAACTAGAGATTTACATGTTTGCGGGCTGTCGGTTTCTTGCCGTATCCTTTCTTTGGTGTCCCTTTCTTGAATTGAGAACTACCAGCACCAAAGTGGCTTCTGTGATCACCTTAATTGTTGTAATGGCGATTGTGCGTGCACTTGATTCATACAAGAGAAAGAAAAACTGAGTACACAACACGATGTTACTGCTACGTATATTATTCGATAACTGTATCTAGCTCTATCACTCACCTAGTGATGAGGACATCTCCATGCCTAAACCCGAAAGCCACAACTGTTTGGTATTCTGCATAGTTTCCATCTCCATCCAGGGCCGTCCTGGGGCTAAAGCCCATAAAGCATTATACTTTATGCGCTAGAATATATAAAAATATTATGGGCATCAGGAACTATTAGGTCCCTTAGGTGTAGTGGTTTGAGCAGCGATGGAAATAAGCTCTGTGCTGGGTTTGAATCCTCGGTTCGTTTTTTTTTGTCCCTTTTGATCAAATCGATATATTTTCCTTTTTATTTGATAATCTTAATTTCCTTTCCTTTATTATAATATACTAGAAACTTGTCCAGCGCGATGCACGGAATTAAAACTATACTAAGTTTTAAACTTTATTGATTAATTAGGTTTTTTACCCATGCTACGCGCGGGTCTGTATAAATAATTTTATTTAATTTTCTAATAATTTTTAAATGATCAAATCATAATGAAAAATGGATGTAAAAAAATTTAATTTGCTATTTTCTGGTACTTGTATTTATTTATAAATTATAGCTTTTATTAAGTACAAATAATAATACACCAATTAAAAGGGCACAAAATGTAGGTTACATTTGCATTTGACCGCAATTCACATATTACTTTTGCAATTATCCCTTATTTTACCTAATTAAAATACTAATTTATTTAATTTAGATAAATAATTTTGGTCTAATTTTGTAATCTTACAAAAGAATTTGAAGGAACCTCTCAAACGTGTTAGAAATTTGATAGTTGTTTTCATAGTTGTTAACTACGTGAAGAAAAAATAGTATACCTCTAGTATAACATACTGATTTAAAATATGGATATATTATTATACTATGTTACAATTTCGTCAAAACTTCATGGTCGTTTTATTTTGATGATTAAAAT